>BLKR01010363.1:0-58975 GCA_011170035.1 Teleogryllus occipitalis | reverse complement strand
GCCACCGCCGCCACCGCCGCCACCGCCGCCACCGCCGCCACCGCCGCCACCGCCACCACTAACGTCGCCGCCATTCCCACCTCTGCCGCTTCTGCCTCTTTGGCCGCCATCAATGCCGTTGCCACCACCGTTGCTGAATCCGCCACCTTTACAGGCAACGTCACAACCACCTCTGTCACCTCTGACATCTCCTTTGCTGCCGCCTTCATCTCCTCCACCGCTAATCCCTCCATTCCCCTCTTTCACCCCCACCTCCCGCTTCCGCCTTCCGCGTTCTCCCTGCGTTTACTTCACCTCACCTTCACTTCCACTTGCACCCACACCACTATTTCCACGAGCTCCATCTCTCCCACCTGTCCCTCTTCCTCTTCATGTTCTGACTGTTCTACCTTCTCGTTCTCTCCCGCTTCTTCCTTTTCGTTTCCCTTCTCCTCTTCCTTCCCTTCTCCTCTTCTTTTTACCTCCTTTCTCCTCCTTCTCTCCCCTTCCTCTTCTCTCTTTTTTCTCCTCCCTCCGCCTTCTCTTCCTCTCCTACTCATTCCCCTCTCCCTCTCCTTTCCCCATTCATTCTCTCTCCTCTCTCCATTTCCTTCTCTCTTCCACTCTTCTTCTCCCTCCTCCTCTGAACCTCCACTCGCCTTCTCATCCTCCTCCTCTTTCCTCCCCTCCTCTCCTCCCCTCCTTTCCATTTTCCCTACACCTGCCTCTCTTTCTCTCCCTCCTCCTGTCCCTCGTTTCTTTTCCCCCATTCTTCTCTCCCACTTCCCTCCTCTCTCCTATTCTCTCTTCTCTCACCTCCTCTCTCCAGTTGTCTCTCCTCTCTCTCCTCCTCTCTCCTCTCTATTCTCCTCTCTCCTCTCCTCTCTCCTCTCTGTTCTCCTCTCTCCTCTCTGTTCCTCTCTCTCCTCCTCTCTCCTCCTCCTCTCCTCTCCTCTTCTCCCTCCTCTCCCTCCCTTCCCTCCGCCTTCTCTCCCTCCTTCTCCCCTCCCCTCCTCCTTATCACCCTTCCTCCTCTCCATCCGTTCCATGCTCATCCTGTTCTTCCTCGTCTCCCCTTCATATTCTGCTTTTCTTCAAGCGTTTCTCCGCCCCCAGACGTCTTATGTTCTGATCATTTCTCAACGATTCTCGTTCCTTTTTTCTCCGTCTTTCTCTTTCTTATTTTGCCTTCTCTCCACCTCCTTTCCCCATTTTTGTAGGTTAATCCTTCTCTTTCTCACTGCACTTTCTCTTCCTCCCAATTTTTTCCCTTCTCCCTTTTCTTCCCTCTAGTACACCATCACCTGTTTTTTTTATTCCTTGCATCTTCAATGTTCATATTCTGTACATTGCTGCTTTCTGCATCAATGCATCGCTCGATGCTTTCTGCATTGATCATATGTATAACAAGTATTTAAAACCTAGAGGATATTAATGGAACAGTGTACACAATGGGCTAAACATCAAATATTCCTGATATAAACAAATGACCAAAATAGTTAGGGTGACAACAAATTTATATAAAAACACAAACACTAAATGCAAGAAAAACAAAATTATTGTGAGGCTTAAAATAATAATGTTAGTCATCGTTATCTGTATATGGGAAATCGGAAAGAATCGGGAGAAAACGGTGAGAGATGAAAAAACAGAAAATTTGGGATGTGCCGTATCTAGAATGCAGCCGCAATTCAGTACGTGAAACGTCTTGTGTAAGGTGTAGAGAAAGTATCTAAACTGTGCCGCTCGACTCTTCACTCGTGAATGTTGGTGCTCTGCACATGCTACAATCCCTGCGCTTGCGCTCTCTAAGAAGGCGGACACAATATGTAGAGTGCAAAGGGAGTGAGAGAGTGTTTTCATCTCTCTCTTTCTCTTTCTCTTTCTCTCTCTCTCTCTCTCTCTCTCTCTCTCTCTCTCTCTCTCTCTTCGTCTGCTCGAGTCTCTTCACGCGAAATAAAAGTATAGATATCGGGGATATTAAGCCTTCAACGTGGTGGCGAGGGTGTGCGCGGTAGCATTTGAAGGCGGCTTTAAGTGAAAGGTGCGGCCAGCGGCACCGCTGGAGGAGGTAGCCAGCTGAGCGCATCCGGCAAGGCCTGCTGCGGGAGCATCTCAGCTCAGGCGGCGTTGCGTTTCTGAGTGCTCTACCCTGAGAATGCATCACTTCACACCAATAATAATAATAATAATAATAATAATAATAATAATAATAATATCAATAATAATATCAATAATATAATTATGACGAATTAAAATTATGAAGAATAAAATAAAGATAATTTATTATTAGTACGACATACTCACTAGTATCAACAAATATTTTCAGATAATGAAATAATGCATACCACGTATGTCTGACAGTCGCAATAATTTAATGTGAAACATAGTACATAGAACACAAAGTATTGTAAATTAATTGTTTTCATAAAAATAGAAATAGAAACACTTTAATCGATATTAAATTATTTGTATGGAAAATCCCTCAGAAAGAAACAGAAAATTCGCCGTAACACACAGCCAGCGTCTGTAAATGGCAGCGACAAGCTACGAGCGTCTGTAGACGGTATACCACAAATCAGAGGAGAAGTAGGTAAACGTCCCTTCCGTCCTGAGACGGCTTACCGCGAACGGAAAGGAAAATCCATGCCGTCCAGGGATGGCATACCGCGTTTAGAAGAGAAAGGAATTTGCCGTCTGTAGACGGCATACCACGCTGAAGGGTTAATGTTGCATGTTTTCGTACAAGCGGGTTCGTGCAATTTTAGCAGGATACCTCCTCCTGAAGAATATGAAAAAAGTTGCACCTGACAGAGAGTGGACGAGGATGATGACCCCTTCGCCTTGGTGTCTGTGTCTCTACGCCATTTCTGTGCCCTGCCTATTGAAAGCGTGGGGCAATATAGCCGAGAAACCACACAATATATCCAAAAGACTACTTTAGTAAACATTAGCAAACCTGATAAGCACGCCTTTGCGTATTGAACGCCACGCAAGACTACCCATTTAAAAACATCTTTATAACAAGATCTTTTTTTACATTATGGGCTGTTGGTAACTTTCATTGTGACGTCGAGCGACCCCCAACGGCGCCATCCCAATTGCTACACATACGTAATGGATAAGGAAGTATTTATTTTCTTTACTCACAGATATCAAAGGACGGCATACCAATGGAACGGCTGCAAATACATTATTTCAAGTAATGTTTTTTTGAAAACTTTGAGATGTTATTAAGAAGATTTTAAAGTGTTTTGAATCATAATTCCCAAGGTTGGTATTTAAATGTTGTGTCCTCTATTCCCAAAATTGCACTAAAAATAATTACAAACTTAACAAAGCTTGTGCTCCTCGGGCGGCTTATGGTCAGTGTCCTGGATTTCCGTGGTGCGATCTCGGGTTCGATCCTCGGGCGGGGCAAAAATAAATCTGTAGCTTTCCAGCTGATATTATAATCATCGCAGTATCTATAGCTGAGTGACCAAAAGCTCGGTATGACCAAGTTTGCAAAATACGTGGAAGGGAATTCCTCATACCCGCTGCATGTCTCTCCACCCTCAGACGTGGTAGATAAATAAAGGGCCTAGGGCTAGGAACACCGCTAGTTGGCAAAAATCAGATAAATCCGACTCGACAATGCCAAGTACATAAAATACAACAAAGCTCGTTCCAATCTCAATAATGTCACACCTTTAGAAGCGAAAGAATTCTGATCTTCTTAAAAGTGTACTAATATTTACAAATGGCAACAGAAAACCATTTTAATAAAGATCAAGAAGCTACACAATGAACTGTGGAAACATCAACTTCTACCCTTCGAAGTTTGCACGTTTCGAAAGCACGGAGTTACCAACTGCACTTAGAAATATTGCCACCGCCAACCGAAGTTTTGGAACCTCTCTTCAATGCGTTGCTAAACAATGTGTCTCTCCCAAACAAGGAACAAGGAATTGATAATTTTAACATTTTTGACAAAGTTTAACTATTGTTCTCAAATATAAATATTTCGTTGTATGTTCACGCGTTAGTGTAAATTCATCGGAGAAATATCTTTAATTAAATAATATATTTTTGAATGATTAAATAACAAAAGTAATATGGCGATTCCGGTGGGTGTTTTAACGTTGAAAGTTATGTACTTTGTGTTATACCATGCGTTCAAGTGATGTATGGAGTGGCGTGGTATTTGCTTGCTACCACTCACTAAGAGGGGGAGGCTGTTCGTACGTCTCAAGAACTATTATTTAATAAGTGGATTCTGGGGATCTAAGATGACTGCAGGATGGGATATCAGTGAAGTGGAATTTCAAATAGTATTCTATCGCGATGCTTAATTAGAAGTCCTTTAATTAGAGGAAAATATTAAAATAGAAAATTACAGAGACCTCCGTCCAAGTGAACAGTTCATCGGAGTGTCCGCCCGGGCGGAGCTCATAGGGGTCCCTTATATCACGGAAGGATTGAATTGCGATACATCCATGTGCGAGACAACTGCCGCCCTCCATTTACAGCAGCCAGTCGCTTTGCTCAAGATACGTCAGCTCCTCGCCTGGCCATCGAAATGCTCAGGACGTGACAGCGCCTCACGTGATCAACTAAGCCCCCCTTCTCTCTCTGTCACTCTCTCTGTCACTCTCTCTGTCACTCTCTCTGTCACTCTCTCTCTGTCACTCTCTCTCTGTCACTCTCTCTCTGTCACTCTCTCTGTCACTCTCTCTGTCACTCTCTCTCTGTCACTCTCTCTGTCACTCTCTCTGTCACTCTCTCTCTGTCACACTCTCTCTCTGTCACTCTCTCTGTCACTCTCTCTGTCACTCTCTCTGTCACTCTCTCTGTCACTCTCTCTCTGTCACTCTCTCTCTGTCACTCTCTCTGTCACTCTCTCTCTCTGTCACTCTCTCTCTGTCACTCTCTCTCTGTCACTCTCTCTCTGTCACTCTCTCTCTGTCACTCTCTCTGTCACTCTCGCTCTCTGTCACTCTCGCTCTCTGTCACTCTCGCTCTCTGTCACTCTCGCTCTCTGTCACTCTCGCTCTCTGTCACTCTCGCTCTGTCACTCTCGCTCTGTCACTCTCGCTCTGTCACTCTGTCTCTCTGTCTGTCTCTCTGTCTGTCTCTCTGTCTGTCTCTCTCTGTCTGTCACTCTGTCTGTCACTCTGTCACTCTGTCTGTCTCTCTGTCTGTCTCTCTGTCTGTCTCTCTGTCTGTCTCTCTGTCTGTCTCTCTGTCTGTCTCTCTGTCTGTCTCTCTGTCTGTCTCTCTGTCTGTCTCTCTGTCTGTCTCTCTCTGGGCTTGTCTGTTCAGGTGCTCTTGCTTAAGGCATATCAGCTCTTCCTCTTTCCTTTAGCGAGCGCTGAAGACGTATAAACTCTTTAAAGGTCCACATGTACCACCGGAATCACCTTGTGGGTGGCTCTGTTTTTGAGGACTTTTAAGAGTCCAAGTGTGAAAGGACGAATTCCATCTGAAAGTATCATGAGACAGCTCTCTCTTTGAGTGCTACGTCGTTTAATACTAAGCTTTTTATTTTATATGAATACAATGAAATACTGTAACTGAAATAAAATAAATAGGTGTCCTTGCACATTTACAATAGGTGTCCCTACAGGATGTGTTTACATTTGCAAATTCATAATAAAAATACTTTTTAAACGTATTACAATATTTTTTTGCGAGCTCGCCCTTCTCGTCCATTTAAAGACATAGAAAGTGACGCTTGAAATAATGGTTTAATTTTTTGTTTCATTACAAAATTAGGTTTAATTATCGTCCGTTGGATGAATTAAGTCGAAACGATTCATGTACACGCCAGAAAGACAGTACAGTACTTTATAGCGATTCATAAGTGAACTCGTAGTTGCATTGAAACTCGATATTATAAATAGGTGTTTATTTTACTTATCTGGCTGACGTTACTGTAGCTACTTCCATTTAGTGCTGGTGTATAAATATTTAATTCTAAGATCTTGTTTTTATAATTCCTGACATTACTAAATGTGATATATCTTGTTTATTTCATATATCACTTTTTCATACATACATACATTTATTTGAACTGCAATTGGGTATGACCCGGTGGCAGTTAATTAACAATAATTACAATAATAATAACACTTAACATTAATAATAACAACAATATGAATAATAATAATATCAATAATAATAACAATATTAATAATAATAACAATAATAATAAAGGAGTACAATACAAGCCGAGCATGCAATAATCCTACTATCACAAATATTAAGTATTATAACAAATATTTCAACTCGTATGATATATAATAATTATAATTATATATCGGTGATGCTAAAATTTAATACAAGCTACATAAATATTGGCTAAATTTATTGTTTTTAATTCATTGATCGCGTTCACTACAATTAACTGCACGACACTGCACTGCACAACACTACACTACACTACACTACACTACACTGTTATTGCTTTGAGTTACACTGACCAGCACTTCACCGCGCTTCACAGCACTTCACAGCACTTCACAGCACTTCACCGCACTTCACAGCACTTACTCATTTAATGTCTATTACTATCATATTGTTCTAACTTATTTCTAAAACTTCGAACACTTAGAGGAAAAGCTTTGAAAATTGTTGCAGGTAAACTGTTCCAATCTTTAATTGTTCTATTACAAAAGGAAAATTTCCCAAGATCTGAATTTTGTTTCCTTGTTCGAATTTTGTGAGTGTGATCGCTTCGGCCGAAATAATTTGGTTTTTCTAGTCTAACCTGAATTTCCTTCCAAGCTGTTTGACCTACGTACGATTTATAAAGAGCGCAAAGCCTCGCCCTTGTTCTTCTCATTTCTAGAGGTTCCCATGCCTTTTTTATCGCGTTAGTTCTATAGGTAAACTTATTCGCTTTTCTCTGTATTCTATCTAGATTTTTCCGGTGCGACTTTCTGTATGGATCCCAACATGCCACTCCGTATTCCATGAGAGGGCGAACCAGCGAAAAATATGCTAATTCTTTTGCGTTTGCAGAGCTTTTCTTTAGAATTCGCATTACAAAATGCAAAGACTTCCACGTTTTCCTAACTACCTGATTTATATGATTTATATTATTTATTTATTTCATGTATCAAATAACTCTTACTTGTTTGTCATCCCTAACAACATATTTTACACGATTCTATGAAAATATGGAACTTACATGAAGTGCTACTACATTCTAAAAATTCATCAAATACCTTTCTTCGTACGTTCTTCCATAATATCCTAGAGAGGATCTGCTAAGAATTCTGCTTGCGTGGTATCTTCCTCCACAGAGCTACGTCCCAAAGGGAAAAGTCTAGTGTAGATCAGTGTAAATGTGTGTGTGTGTGTGTGTGTGTGTGTGTGTGTGTGTGTATAAAGGGAAAGGAGGACTGAGTAAGAAAATATTGAGCGCGGCCCGTGGCCTGTTTGTACTACCAGGGAACTATTTCAGTTTTTACCTGGTATTAGTCGAAGACAAAATCAATCAGAGCAGCTGGCCGTTAGAATTCTTCTCCAGACAGGATAAATTACACATAGCTATGAACCTGGTGTTGAAAATACGCCACTATCGGGACTCGAATTCAAGGACTTGTAAATCGTGCTCCAGCAGTCAAAATATATCCTTGGAGATATTGCCGACAGCCAGAAGCTCCTAGTTACTTTCATTCTCATTGCCCATTTTGGTGAGATTGGGTTCTACATGTCTGAGGAATAAAACAAAAGAGATCGCTAATGAGGTTTGAGTTGAAGTCAATGAAGTACGTGTTGGTAAGGTTCGGGTTGGTGATTTTAATGTAGAAGATGTTGGAATTGGTGTGTGTTCGAGACGGTGATGTTCGATACGGTGATGTTCAAGACGGTGATGTTCGAGATGGTGATGTTCGAGATGATGATGTTCGAGATGGTGATGTTCGAGATGGTGATGTTCGAGATGGTGATGTTGGAGATGGTGATGTTCGAGATGGTGATGTTCGAGATGGTGATGTTCGAGATGGTGACGTTCGAGATGGTGACGTTCGAGAAGGTAATGTTCGAGAAGGTAATGTTCGAGATGGTAATGTTCGAGATGGAAATGTTTGAGATAGTAATGTTCGAGATGGTGACGTTCGAGATGGTGATGTTTGAGGTGGTGATGTTTGAGATGGTGATGTTTGAGATGGTGACGTTTGAGATGGTGACGTTTGAGATGGTGACGTTTGAGATGGTGACGTTTGAGATGGTGAAGTTTGAGATGGTGACGTTTGAGATGGTGACGTTTGAGATGGTGACGTTTGAGATGGTGACGTTTGAGATGGTGACGTTTGAGATGGTGACGTTTGAGATGGTGACGTTTGAGATGGTGACGTTTGAGATGGTGATGTTCGAGTTGGTGAGGTTCAAGTTGACGTTCAAGTTCTCTCCACCAGGCGCATACTCATCAAGGCAGCGACGCCATCCGACTTGCACTCAGCTGTTGACACTGTCCGTCATCGTGATACGGTCCTAGTTATTCGTTCGACTTAGGCAAACACACTCGACATAATCGAAGCGTTTGTAGTAATATTGACCTTATTTGTAAAAGAACTAGCAATCCTATGCTTATAATAAGAAAAGCACATCATTTTGGAAGGCGTTTTGAAACGGCAACCAACATCAGAAAATTTCGGTCATGAAAATTAGAAAACTTGATCAGTCGGTCGTAAACTGGTGTACATTTCCACTTTCATGGGAGAAAGCTCTCTCCGACAGAGTACCGTCTTCGGAGCAAATCTCAAGGAGCCTCTCTTCCAGAGATGTAAGCCTCACCCGCAGGCTGCGGCCGTTGCCCGGCGAATGGAGGAAGCACTCGGTAAAATGTCTGGGAGACACGTCAGTGGGGGTGGGGTGAGGCGCGGTAGAAACGGGGAAGGAGAGCGAAATGAAGTGGAGTGGGGGAAGATATGAGGGGGCAATTTTGAATGGGATCGGCCGTTCAAGGGCTGTTTGGGGCGGGGTGGTAGAAGCAGGTCGAATCAGAGGACGGTAGAAAGGGATAGAATCCGGCGCAGAATGGGATGAGGTTGATGTGTCGGAGTTGGTGGGATGAAGATGTTAACTGGCGAGTGGTGGTGAGGCGAGGTTGAAGAACAAGGTGACCAGTCGAGAGCTGGGGCGGGGTTGTGACAGGTAAGGCTCACTGGGATTGCGCTGGTCGGTGTTCGCGTTGGTCGGTGTTCGCGTTGGTCGGCGTTGGGGTTGGTCGGCATAGGGGTTGGTCGGCGTAGGGGTTGGTCGGCGTTGGGGTTGGTTGGCGTTGGGGTTGGTCGGCATAGGGGTTGGTCGGCGTTGGGGTTGGTCGGCGTTGGGGTTGGTCGGCGTTGGGGTTGGTCGGCGTTGGGGTTGGTCGGCGTTGGGGTTGGTCGGCGTTGGGGTTGGTCGGCGTAGGGGTTGGTCGGCGTAGGGGTTGGTCGGCGTAGGGGTTGGTCGGCGTTGGGGTTGGTCGGCGTTGGGGTTGGTCGGCGTTGGGGTTGGTCGGCGTTGGGGTTGGTCGGCGTTGGGGTTGGTCGGCATAGGGGTTGGTCGGCGTTGGGGTTGGTCGGCGTTGAGGTTGGTCGGTGTTGGGGTCGGTCGGCGTTGGGGTTGGTAGGCGTTGGGGTTGGTCGGTTTTGGGGTTGGTCGGCGTTCGGGTAGATCGATATTGGAGTTGGTCGGGGTTGGGGTACGTAGGTGATGGGGCACGTCGGTGTTGACGCTCGTGGGTGTTGGGGCTGGTCGGTGTTCAAGCTGGACGGCGTTGGGTCTGGACCGGGTGGGGCTGGTCGGGGTGAGTCTATGGAGGTGGAGCTGCAAGGGTTCAAGGTGGTGCGTGGTGGTGAGGCATAGAAAATAACATACTGGACTGAGGGGTGGGGAGTAGGGGCGGAGTAGGGGTGGCGGGGAGCGCCGCGTTGAGCGGCCGTTTAACAGGCAGAGAAGTGCATTCCATCAGCGGAGCGCGGGGGCCCCGACGGCGAGCGGCGGGAGGCTGTGAGACAGGCTGCCTCGAGACCTAGCATCGCGAGGACCAAGCTCTTGACTGCTAAAAGAAAATCAACAGTGCGAGCGACAGGGAGAAAGAGATAGATCGCATGATGTAGAGAAAGACACACCGAGAAAAGAAAAGAAGAAAGAAAAGAGACAGTAAAGGAAGAAGAAGTAACGGCACGAAAAAGATGAAAAGAGGGTTAGAGATGCAGAAGCGGATGCAGCAGATCATTTTAGACGGGGCCATTATAGATTTGTGTTAAATAATAAACATTTGCTAGTATTATGTATGTTATTTTTGTAGTGTATATGAGACTACAAATATTTTTTAAATAAGTACATAATTCTAAAATAAATAAATATTTAAATCAATTTTTCCAAATAACAGAACTAACTAACGAAAACTCTATGCCTTTTGAGGGAGGCTATCATCCTCAAGCCACCCCCCCCGGGATCCGCCACTGTTGAAAAGAATAGTTTGGAGAGAGCTAAGTAGACTCAGCTAAAGAGAGACTGTTGAAGAAGAACTGTAAGAGCACAGGTAAGCGAATATCACGTTGCGCCGACAATTTCTAATTTTGAGTTTTTAGAACGATGTGAGGGTTCTAAGCGCTTGTATCCGACATGTTGTGGAGTTTGTTTACTTAATAATAATTTCAATTGCGGCGAATGACGAAAATGAATTGCGGAAGGTAATGATGAAAGAAGGAATCAGGAAGTTGATGATTTATTGTCTTTTGAAATGCATAATATGACTTTTTTTGGACGAAAGTGTTGTTTTAATAGATTATATTATATTAGATTTGTTATTAATTCTGCAATTACGTGTAATAACTTAGTAGTAGAATATCTTAACTAAACATGCATTACGCATTGACTAACAATAAATGTCAAGTTCGTATAAAAAGCATTAATTAATAATAAATAATACATAATTTCACTGCGCAAGATTTACTCAACTTCATTTCACTGCACTGCTCAACATTTAACGGTGATGCATTTCTTCGGCATTCCCCTCCGCTTCATACACAACACTATACTGCTCCGCGCCGCATAAATGTAATAAAATAATAATAGAGTTATACTACTACCACATCTACTAATAATAAAAGTAAAAAACTTACTTAATAGGAAGTAAGTATTAATTTAACAGTAGAAACGTATCAGTAATACATTAATGTAAAATATACATAAATAGCTAGAAAAAAAATTATTTTTTAATTTATTCAAGCTTTGAGGAAAGTGTTCGAGGATTGCCGAAAGTAAACTTTTCCACTCTCCCATAGTTCGGTTTGTAAATTAATGTTTCTCAATGTCCATTTTCTGTATTCGTCTCTTAATTTTGTGCACGTGATCCACTCTACCGAAGTATGTAGGTTTACCTGATCTGCGATGAATTTCATTTCAACCAGGAAAGAAGCATGTGTATGCTTTGTAGTAGTTACTATGCAGTCGCAACTTAAATCGTCTTTTTTCGAGTGACTCCCATGCTCTGCGCTGAACCTTTTCTAGATTACCTTGCTGCGACATTCTGTTACGATCCCAAACTATCACGCCATATTCTAATACGAGTCGCACTAGTGACATATAAGCTAATTCTTTATCTCTCACTGTACTCTTCTTGAATCCGCATAACGAAATGCACAGATTTCCAGAATTTCCCCGCAACGAAATTTACTTGATTTTACCAGCTCAATTTACTCTCATTGTATTTCTAAGTATTTGCGAGACGTGAATAGTTATGATATGGTTCAATTTGTACGCAGTTTCACGATAACTTCGACCCATATGTCATGTGTGATGTCATTGCTCTTTGAACTGTTTATTTCCATGCCGTTTGTTTCTGCCTAGGAGTGTAATTTGTCTCGCTGTAAAATATCTACGTCCTCGTCTGATTTCATAACCCTGTAGATGATACAGTCATCGGCAAAGAGTCTTACTTTTGACGCTAAATTTGTTGGCAAGTTATTCACGAAGACGAGAAACATGAGAGGTTCAATAGCACTTCCGTGTGAACTCCCTGACGTAACACTTGCGGTAAGTCATAAATATCTTTGATTCGAACCTTCTTTTTTCCTGTCACGTAATAATTCGTTTATCCAAGCCACCAACCTTGTATCTACACCCGAATCTATTAATTTCCTTACAAGACGAGTGTGTGGAACAACATCAAAAGCTTTGGGAAAATCTGTTTCTCTCGTATCTGCTCTTCCACCTTTATCAATTTCGTCGGATAGGTCCTGTAGAAGTGAGACAAGTTGACTTTCGGAAGAAAACCCGTTCCTGAAACCGTGCTGACCTTGATACAGCCATTTCTTGCCATCCTATTCTTTACTGAATTTAGATATTAACTGTTCCATGAGTTTGCTTACAACTGATGTGAGACTTATCGGTCTAAGTACTGTTTTATCGCCGTTTTTAAAACAGGCACTACGAGTGCTAACTTACAACCTTCTGGTACGCAAGCATAGGTACATTAAATAACCTAATTAGGTACGGTCGAATAGCCTCTGTACCTAATTTAATGATGTCCGTTGGAATAGAATATGGACTTCGAGATATTTCGCTTTTCATTTATTTTATTCTATTTTGTAGAGTACTTATGTTAATATGAATAGATTCCTTTGTGATGACGTGAGTATCCGTGTACAGTTAGTTTTCTGCTTAAATACCTAATTGAAATACGCATTAAAGGCGTTTGCTTTTTCTCTGTTGTCGGTTATTGTCGAATTATTAATTCGAGCAACTTTCATCTTGGTTTCCCTTCCTTTTATGAACATAATAAAAAATTACGACCAATTATTGCCATCCATATCAAGAATCTATTTCAAATGACGTTTCTGTGACATTTTCTTTTCCTTCTCTAATGCCTTTGACTAACTTCGAAATAATGTAATGGTTGTCACAAATGTGTCTGTTACTAATCGCCTTTCTGTTCTTTCTTTTCATAGTCTAATCTTTGCATTACAATATTCTGAATCGGGGTATCGTTTTAACAGATAATTGGTAATAATATCTACACGGAATTTTCAAGAATGTTTTTAAATTCTTGCCATATTTCTCCCATTCACCTTCCTATTTCTAGAAAACCCATCGTAATGCTCCCTTAAGTAATTTTGATGCCCTTCGTTTTTTTTGTATTCCATCAATGGAAACCTGGTTGTAATACTTTTCCTTGAAAACCTTAAGTCGCCTACGCACCCTTTCCCATTTGTGTCGGGAATACCCCCGCAGCAGTCGTCTCCTCCCGCGCAGCAGTCACCTCACTCTTCACACCCTCTCTCGCGATCATTCCTGCCCGTGGCACCACTGTGACACACGCGCATACGTGACGCTTCCTCCGGACCTCACATTCCGTGTAGGTATGTGTCTAAAACCTGGTTATGCAAGCACCTCAACTTCCATGCGCCTCAGTTGTTTTTAAATGAAGACTGTCCCGCCCTAAGTCATTTTGCCCGAGCCATTGATTGAGGTCTACGAAAGGGCTATCGAAAATGTTACATATCCACAGGAAGCTACGATTTAGATCCCGTGTTTTGCCAATGGTACACATCATTCTTGCGCATTATTCCTGAAACAATCACCCTAGTATTATTAAACTTAGCCTTGATGACCTTCTCAAGTTCGACACATTGTTTTATAGTGTCAAACACTGGTTGCCATTTTCCCGCGTTTGTGCCTACGTGAACGGGTACCAATTCTATTTTCTCTGTTTTCTTGTATTTTTTACCACAGATGTCATTTCATCGATGTGAATTCCAGGAAAAAAGAGATATCTGCTCCTTTTTTCTCTAACATCCCGCCGCTGTACCGCAACATCGAGTCGCCAATAACCTTCATTTTTTCGGTATACGGAGCATCTGGCTGAAGAGACTCATTAGGATTGGACCGCACATTATTGGCCTCTTTCATCTTAAATTTTAATAGTTTTATTTAATTGTTTTTAATAGTTTTATTTAACAATCAATCCGGTGATATTTTTATTCACGAAAGTTTTGCTTAATATCTTTACTTGATGGGAAGTTTCTGGATACATCTACCCGTCGCTACACGAATCATGGACATCACAACTACACAGGCATCATAGGTAATTACCTATGACTGAAGTGGCTTCATTTCAATAATTTGAAGAGTGGTTAACTGTTTGAAATTGTGAGAGTGTAACAATTTTTTTAATGTTCGAAAATCATAGAAAAAGAAGCTATTATTCAGCAAATATTATGTAAAAATATATGAAACCTCTTACGATTTATCCATTGATGTTAAAGCGGGTTATAAGAATTTCAGTAAAAATATGTTCATCTTTTTATTTTGCTTCACGCATAGCTGTCGCCGCCACTGCCAAAGCCTCCGTCATTGCCCCATCTCTTCCTTGACACTGTCCTGTTCCTCTCCCCCGTCCCTGCACTGCCACTGCTCCGCTTTTGCCTATTTCTCTCACTATTTTCGTCTCTCTATCTTTTCGTTTTTGCCCCTGTATCTACCTCTCAATCTGTCTCTTACACAACATTGGAGAGACAAAGACACGGAGACTCACTTTTCTCCCTCACAATTTACTATATCTCTCTCAAACTTTATAAATCTCCCTCTGTCTTTACTCCTCCTTCCGCTCCTATCTCTTTGTATATTCTCTCTCTCTCTCTTTCTCTCTCTCTCTTGCTCTCGCTCTCTGTTTTTAGGCTGCTATCTCTACCACTCTTTGCAGCCCTCCCTCTCTCTCTCTCTCTCTCTCTCTCTCTCTCTCTCTCTCATCCTGCTTCTCTTCCTAAGAAATAGAGAATAAATGTGTGTCTCCCGAACAGAATTTTTAAAGTAGATGGACAAGGAGGAAGCTGTTTTTACGAGAAAAAAATTCGTAGAATAATTGTTAGTTATCACCTAAGTGAACGCTTGTTTCTTATTCCGATTTCTGCTACATGACAAATAATATTATTTACCTCGTTTTCCTCAAAATGATTCCTCAAAAAACTTAAATCCTAAATTAAATCAACCTGTTTTGAACTATTTTTTTGCATATTTGTTTAATGCTCAGTTAGCAGATGATTTTACTGCTAAAATATTTGCAATGTTATTAAAAATTATACACAAGTTATGTTATTTTTTCAGATAACGTATTTTGTATATTCTTTTCAGTATCTCTTGAACGAAACATCCTTTTCCTTTGTGAACCTGCATAAATAGACATGATGTCAGACTGGATATTGTTATGGTATTATATATGATGTATTATAACTTTGAACTCTGATTCATAAAAGAACAATATGCATTTTATTGAAATACACTCTTTAAAATTATTTTTTAGATTATTTGCCCTTTTGTCTATGCACAACAATCATTACCGAGCGGCCTCCGTGAAAATATTTACTCTTCACTGCCGGATAAACACATGCTTGCATGATAACTCCAACCACTCGTTATGCGGTGACTCTTAACTGATATGAATATTGCATCATGCGTTTACGTGCTCCGTTTGGTTCACAGAAAATGCTTAATCATTTTTAAACTGTTTAATCTGATATACTCAGCTATTCCAGTAACTTTGTCGCCGCATTCATGCAAATTAAATAACTTTTTAGTATTGAACCGAATGTTTGATGTTCATACGGTTATATCTTTCTATTATTTCACATGACGTGACCGAAAAATAGTATTCTTTGAAGTGTTCGTTTGTTATCTTTCCGACAGAATTATTAATTTGAGATGTCGTTGCGGACAATATTCTGTCGTATATTCGCATCACATTTTTTCCCCATTTTGTATACCCTTATCTTGGCAAAACTAAAACTGAAGAGAAGTATTGGAATCGTCCCCGAAATCGAGGTTATGATTTTGTTGAGAAAATTCGTTTTTAATTTCATGGTAAGGAGAAAGTGGATTTTACGTTTGAATGGATGTGCAGTACGAATGGATCTGTAGAACAGTGTGTGTGTGTGTGTGTGTGTATGTATGTGTGTATATGTATGTGTGTATGTGTGTCTGTGTATGTGAGTACGTCATACATGACTCGCGAATTTTAGAAGATTTTGGATATTAACTTGATTTACACATCAGAAGAAAGAGGTGTGCCGACCTGGATGGCCGAGGTGGCTAAGAGCGAGTACCGACTCAGCGCTTCAGTCCGAAGGGTCGCGGGTTCGAGTCCCGCCTTGGGCATGGCTGTTTGTCCCTTGACGTTGTGTGTGTGTTGTCGCAGAGGGCCTCGCGTTCTGCTGACCCCAGATCAGAGGAGCCCGCAAGAGTGTTTGTCTAGTGTATGGTCGAATTTGCGTCCCTTCGAGACGTAAACGGCAACCGGCTGTCGGCTGGATAAAAGCCCTAGGGGAAAAAAAAGAAAGAGGTGTTAGTGCCATTAAAAAATGTTGGACATTGGAAAGGCAAAGAGATGATATACATGTAGTTTTTAGTATAAACTAGGACAAAAATCGTAAAAATTTTGATTTTAACTTTCAATAATTTTCGTGACTTTTATCAGTGGGATGAGGCATTAATCCGATCTCCTGTCCACACCATTTACATCCATGTACATACTGGTTCTTAAGACCTACATAAAGACAGTTGGTGGGGAAACATCTGACTTGGATTTAAATGAAAAGTACCAAAAATGTGAAATATTTTTGTTTCTTCTTACTAACGTATATTAGAAGGGTCAGTGGAATCGACCGGAATGTCAGGCTGTAGGCCATAACTATATTATAAATATAGTAAATATTAAAGAATATATCCATAAATATATTAAAGGATTTATAAAACCTTTTTCAAGAATTAGTACGTAAATTATTAGATATTTTCTAATACAATAAGTATGCGTTCGACAAGATTAAGACAAAAGCTTCGGTTCGTCATGCAACACATTATTTGTTTGTGACTCGCAAGTGCCCACGATCTCAATGTGTGAAGAAATTGTGCGCACCTATTATTTCATAGATAAAGACGAAAATAGATCCGGCTTTGCTGTTTCTGTTGTTATATTTATGCTTCATCAATTTGCGTGGTCAGGGAGAAGAGTATGCCAGATGGCCTTAGCCTCGCTACGGAAAATAAGGCATAATTGAATTGAACCCTCATTCTATAGGGACTGGATAAATTTAGAAGTATTAGACAGTTCATAAATTAATAATTTATCTAATTCAGTTGACAATAACAATGCTATGTTTCGCTTTTCCAACAAATATTTCATGATTGTCCAATCCTACTTAAATAATCCTTTCATACAGATGGTAAATTACAAGGTCGGGCCAATCTTCTAAATAATTCGTGCTCAATTTCATGACTGAATTTTTTTGTTTGAAGGAACGACAAATTTCCCAGAATCCTTAATAAGGACGCTCTGGGCGCGGGACGGCGATTTCGATGAGAACGCCCGATTTTTTCGGGCACCCCCTTCCCCCAAAAACCACGCCGAGGGGATTTTATAATTCACCAGAGGGCAGCACAGTGGACATCGGCGGCCAGAGTGCGTTCGCCAGAGCCCGGCGCCTGAATTATAAATCTCACACGCGACGCCCGCAAGAGTCGACTCCCGCGAGAACGAACCGACTCCGACCGAGTCTCTTCCGAGCCGGTTTGGTTCGCGCTCATTCCAGGCGCTAAGAGATTTGCCCCAGAAACTTTATCCAGCCGGGCGGGCGGGCGGCGGGAAGGAACGGAACGGAAAAAAGGCAGACGGGAGAAAATTCTTTCTCGCTTTGGGGGTCCGGGCTGAAGCGGCCCACGAGGTCCCGGAGACCTTCTTTAGCGGCGTGAATTATAAATCTTGGTCTGTGCTCCCCTTCTCCGGGGGGTCTCTTGGGACCTGGCGACGCCTGTGGCGGCGGCGGGGGGGGGGGGGCGGCACGGGCGGACCGGCAGTGCGTGACAGGGTCCAGGCGGGGTCTACGCCCCCCTCCTTCACCCCCTCCACCGCCCCCTGCCCCCACCCGGCGAGAAAGCTCCTGAAGAATCGCCCCATTGTGACCGCCGACCTCGCCATCCCATTTCACTCGGCGAGGAATAAATCTTTTTTATTCGGCGGCGCGGCGGCGGCGGCGGCGGAGCGGGAGGGGAGGGCTGGGGACTGGGTCGGGGAGGGGGGAAGGACCCACGGTGGGTGTGGAGGTGGTCGATCGACGTGGACGCCTCGGCGGGGGTTGGAGTCACAGTGGCCGTAGATGGACAGCTCCGGGGAGATAAGGGCCGTCGAGGCGAGACAGGTGAGATGACAGCAAGCGAAGGAACGTGAAGTGGAGGTAGCCCTTGACTGTAATGAATGGGTTCCTGTCTAGTATGGTCGTCCTAATTCAGGGAAGTGCGCGCCTTTTGTCTTGATTTACAATTGTTGTGTGAAGCCTGTTGTAATATCGTCCGTGTAAATGTTTCCTCTACTTTGAACGTAAAAAGTGTCGCCTTAGATGAGATTTTTTGAATTTGGTATTCGTCTTGCATTTATAACATCTTGATTACTGATTAACAACAACAGGACAAAAGGCTATGGCCAGTCCGAAGGTGCATCGCACTGACTGGCTGTCGTGGATGTGTGTCGGACTTTCTCGATATGTATGTTTGCAAATGCATATTTTCGTATACATACTAGTGTATGCTTAGTCCATATGTATTTTATGAATGTTATGGCTGGAGGTCCAGTTTTTGGGATTTGGGAATTCAATAGCAGTTAATAATGCTAAGAAAATTTAAATATATATGAGAAAAGAATGGAAAATAGAATTTGTCAAACATATTTTATATTGTTGAGTGTAGCAAGTATGTAGCTAGTAACTATTTCATTATTCAACTAACCACGTTGTACCCTGAAATAATTTACAAATGAACTGCATTGCATCATACATTACAAAGAAATAACCTCAGGTATTCAAATGGAATTTCTGTAAATGTAGTATACGAGTAATATTCATGTATTAATACTAAATTTGGTGGCAACATGGGGATAAATTTAATAATAATTAATTTAAAATGTGATATATAATTTTACATCGTAAACCATATCAGGATAAATAATCATAAATTAAATATCCCGTTCGTCAAAAGACCAAGGGGAATAATATATGACATTGACGCTACTGAAAACACAGGATGGCTTTTAAGAGGATTAAAAAATTCGTTGGCTTTAATATTACAAACTGATTTCCCCTGTAAATGTGTTATAAGCTTTAATACGTTCACATTTTGGTTGTTTTATGATCTTTTTTTCCTTCAGTGTATGAAAATATCCTTGCCTCGAACACAGAGACGACACATTTAATGTGCACCTTTTTACAATCACATTTATTTCGGTAATACTTAAAAATACATCAAGAGATACCTTGTTCCAAATGTATAATAACGTAGGGAGAAGAACAAAGGTGTTTAGTGAAGAAATAGCTAGTTCTATAAGGACTTCTGTCAAAAAAGGAAACAGTGGAGAGAAGTAGAAACGAAGCGATCATCAGCAGAAATAAGAACAGAGCATTGGGGAGTGATCTCTGAGCCGGAGGGTAATGCGGAGAATGGAAGCAAAGACAGAGAAAAGAGGTTAAAACCAAAGACGGAGGCAAAGTGATAAATGGAATGAAACATGAAAATATGAAATAGGAAGAATGAAATAACCAGAGAATAATGTCAAGAGACAATACATTGAAATAAAATAATGTGTAAACTCTTTATTCTGCACTTTCCTTAGAGTGAGTTGTCGATATTATTATGTAGAGAAAATAATTGTTTACAGTACGAGATTAACAAGGAAAATCAAATATTATCTACAATACAAAGTTTATAAAGACGCTCATTATTAAGAGTGTACGCTTTATTCTAAAACAACAGACACAAAAATTAAATTAACAAATTATAAACAGTTATAACATCGAACATTTTAAGATAGCAGCTACAGTAATCTAATTAGACAGCACATGAAACTATGAAAAATGAAATAACGAGAGAAAAAGTATCTACAATACAGAGAGTTTATAGTTACGCTTTTTATTGAGAGTAAACTCTTTATTTTAAAAGAATTTGAGAAAACAGATATGGAAATTCAATTAAGTAGTAAAAGAATGTTTTTAAGCCAGTTGTGGCCGTATCCTAAATGGAAACTGGATCAATAAAGGTGCATTTTTTTAATTTGTCACGTTTTGTAGTTTTGTCACCTTAAACCTAATAAATAAACAATGTACATTACGTAAATTACGAACAGTTGTAACGTAGACCATTCTTTTGATACAGTAATCTAATTAGACGCACGTTGTTCCACGCAGCCTTACAGAGCTAAATAAAGACTGAAGGCGGATCGCTCCAGAAGACTGCGAAGTCGACAGCGTGGGCGCCGCCAGCGCCCGCGGGCCACTGTGCGCGGGAGGGCGGAAGTGGGGCGGGGCAGAGGCGAGAGTGGCGCGTTGGGGGCGGAGGTCCCTCTGGAAGTTGGCGCCCGCAGCCATTTGCCACCTCAAATATTTGTCACTCGCGCGCGCGCGGCGCCCCCACCCCCACCTCTGCCCCCGCCCCCGCCTCCGCCCCCGCAGGTGCGCGGATTAGCGGCGCCGCGGCGCTCGCGGTATTTGCTCGGATGTCTTGATTAAGCGGCTCGCGGACGCCGCGCCAGTTTTGCGCGCCCTCTCCCCTCCGCTGTAGCCATCCCCACGCCCCGCTCTCGGCGCGAAACGGCTCCCCCGCGCCGTGCCGTTCCTGATCCACGCCACGCCGCCCAGCCAACTCAACATCCAGCCGTCTCAACACCCAGCCGCCTCAACACCCAGCCGCCTCAACACCCAACCGCCTCAACACCCAGCCGCGTCAACACCCAGCCGCGTCAACACCCAGCCGCCTCAACATCCAGCCGCCTCAACACCCAACCGCCTCAACACCCAGCCGCGTCAACACCCAGCCGCGTCAACACCCAGCCGCGTCAACACCCAGCCGCGTCAACACCCAGCCGCGTCAACACCCAGCCGCGTCAACACCCAGCCGCGTCAACACCCAGCCGCGTCAACACCCAGCCGCGTCAACACCCAGCCGCGTCAACACCCAGCCGCGTCAACGCCCAGCCGCGTCAACGCCCAGATCCCACACCACCCACTTCATCTCACCATCTCGCCGCAACACCACCTGGCCAATACCCAACCCTCACAAAATACGTGTCAACGCTACACACCACACTGCCATTTCATTCCCCGCCAACATGCCAATTCACCCTCTCCCGTTCTCGCCTGTTCGTGACACATTCGTTTTCGTCTCACCTTTCTACCGTCACACCTCCATGCGGCCGCACCTCATATCAATTCCACCGCCTGCCATTCCCGTCGCCCCACGCTGTACCCCTCATCCCATTCCCACAGTCGTGTCACTCGCTCTCCTGCCCACTCTACTGCTTCCATCTATCCCATCGCCAGACTCCTGCCTATTTTGCAGCGCTTCTGTTTTCTCCTGTCTCCGCGGACTCACCGCAATTGTTCTCGTCGTGTCTCTGCTGCCTCAACTTTGCTGCCTGCACTTTGCCAACCTCCCACTTCTTCCCGAAAGCTTTCATTTAGCTATTGCTTAAACTGTCTACAAGAATATCTGTTTACCTGCAGTTGTTCTCAGTATCCGGTCTCATCATGCGTCTCCAATCACCCCCCACGCCACTACCTCTCATGCCACTACCACTCACCCTTCTACTGTCCAGGCCACTGCAGCCCACGATACTACCTCCCACGCCACCACATCCCATGCGGATCTGGGATCACCCACATACCCTCGGGACACAACAAAATATACACACATATAAAAGTAATTCGATCCCATGATTCATCACATCACGGAAGGCGAGTCTGTACAGGTAACTACTTCGACCGTTCAGGTCGGCTAAATCCTACGTTTCTTCATGCTTTGGTATGAAGGCACTACTTAGTCAGGTAAAGGGGCTTCAGAAGAAAAAAATGTGCAGAATTCGTGGTTCGTCCAATGAATAGAAAACAGACAATATCAGATGCAGACAAAATCTTTTCTTCTGCATCATATTCTTAATAATTCTTCACCTAATAAAGTGATACGCCGTTCGCAGAACTAAGTGAAAGTTATAAACAGATTCATCAATCTCAACGCCTCTTTTCCTTTCCTGCTGTCGCTGATATTCATATGTAGAGCCATTCATAAGCCTACTCTTGAACAAGCGTTAGCCACTATCTTGTGAGTGCACTTCCTGGATAGCCGGAAGAGGCCGACAGTCTGTGTTAAGTGGCACAATTCCAGTAACCAAACGTAGAAGAATTTTGTGTTGGCTATCTGTCCATTCCCGCAGTTTATACAAAAGGTTCATGTTAATGAGATGGCACGGAGCTTGTAGTCTGTGTCTTCCTTTCAATGAAGACACAATGGCCAAATTATTGATACTTAAAATATCCTACGCGTTATTACAAAGAAGGTATAAGTACTGTAAAAAACAAATATTTGGTGCCAAACACGATAGCAAGGGGTACATTATCATCTCGAGAAACAAAGCTTAGTTAAACTCAGTGCGACATACAACACTATATTTTTAAACTCATTTTCTTTAATTATTAGTTTAGTTTCAAATGTTAAGTATTCAGTATTAATATTGTAACGTCGTAGCACTTTAGTCATCGCACTGCACAAGGCACGGGCCAGTGCTTGGGAGGGGGTGGTCCAGGTGTCGGGCTGGCTGTGCAACTGGAGCTGTCGCCTTGGAGAGTGCAGGCCGCCGGGGGCGTGTCTGGGAACATCTGGGGGTCAGCTAGCGCAGAATGATGTGTGAGGACAGATCGTCTGCAGCTGTCGGCGGGCTTCATTTTGCGTCCAGCCCAAAACTCTATAATGAGATGACGCGGTCCGCGGGTCTTCAGCGTGGGAGGTCTGTCACGTGACTCCTCGTTATAGACGCCGCTAGAGTGTTGGCGATTGGCATTCGAGTTTGGGCCGAATCGCGGTGCGGAGGCACTTTGCTGATCCGTGAGGGGTGGTCGCAGGTTGCGAGGGTGGCCACAACAGATGCCGGGAGCGGTGCTACAAGTTAGCCCGCTGGGATACTCTGGATCAGGCTGGGGCGGCTTATCTCAAGAATGGTAGTGCTGTGGAGTGCAGTGGTAGTTTCCAGAGGATTATGTACATAAACATTGTAATATACAGTCATTATAAATAAACCTGTACAAAAAAACTCCGTGTCTGTGTTGTTTTTCACATCACGACGACTTCACAATATTTAGTTTCGTGAAACACTCCTATACCACATTCACTATTATCTGCAACTTCCGATGCACCATCTTTTACATTTAAGAGGAAGTAAGGGGCAGTCGTAGGCATGATTGCAAGGTTGAAGGCATACTTGTTTCCTCTGAGCTGTAACGTTAATCCATCCGGGATTAAATTTCCACAGGTTATAAAGGCATATCAACGGGAAAATGCTATTAATGTCATACTTTAATCACGATTAAAAATAAAAAACGTATTTTCTTTTAAACATATGGATAGAAAACTATTTGTCCACGTGACCCAAAATTAGGAAAACCGTGCTTCTTTCACTTGCCTGTTCTAACATGGAGGCCCCGTACATCCCTCTCCCCATCTTAAAGGTGTTTTAACCTCTTCAATTTCACTCCTCCCTCCACACCATCCCTCCCCTCCCCCGTTGCTTCCTTTCCCAGCCCATTCTGTCGTTTCCTCGACTCTCTCCTTCCGTTCTGCCCTTTCCGACATGGGAACCCA
Source organism: Teleogryllus occipitalis (assembly GCA_011170035.1). Taxonomy (NCBI): domain Eukaryota; kingdom Metazoa; phylum Arthropoda; class Insecta; order Orthoptera; family Gryllidae; genus Teleogryllus; species Teleogryllus occipitalis. The sequence goes on along the minus strand of BLKR01010363.1, from coordinate 35,350 downwards.
TCTGCCGTCTACTGTGTGAATGCGCGCCATTTGTCTTCTACGTACAATTAGTATTTTCCGCGCTTCAATGCACGTAATGCAGGCAGAGGAGAACAATCACGCAGATAATTACATTTTATCCGTGTGGTTATTTGACTTTTGATCAATTTCCAGAAGCTCTACTTGTTTGGGTATAACACTTGGATTGATTGATTGATTTTTTTCGTGTTTCCGGGCGCGTCAACTGCTTCGGTCATTAGTCCCGTTAGTGTATTTCATGTTTTTTTCTCGGGAGATGGCGGTGATCTTCCCCCACTGGATGGCGAGATCCGGCGCCGACCTACCGTCGGCTAGTGGGGTTTCCCCCTAATCAGGACTCTCCCACCAGCGGGGTACCGCCCCAGCCGGAACAAGCTCTAAACTCCCGACCGGTCTCCCAGAATATGTGGTAGTGTAGTGCATGTTAGTGTAAGTGTGTGTGTAAGGGGAGAGGATAGGACAAGGAAGAGGAAGGACAGATCGCGCGCGGTGCGTGGCCCGTTTTGTAGGGTGCTGCTCCGGCATTCGCCTGGTGGTGATCGGAGAAACCACAGAAAACTACCGATCAGAGCAGAGCAGCCGGCCGCTAGAATTCTCCTCCAGACAGTGACTGAATTCGACCTAGCTGAAAAGTGTCGTGTCGTGTAGTGTCGAAAATCCTGCTGCCGTCAGGACTCGAACCTAGGACCTCCCGGTCAGAAGCGCTGCAGTGACATTAGTTGATGCACTGAGCTACTGCTACCGGTATATATAACTCTTGGAATACACTGGTTTCATTCCGAGTAAAACCTGCGTTCGATGCAAGCATGCAGTTTTAATTAGTTACGGGGTCGCGAAATCACGAAACTTGTAACGTAATTGAGTTGTAAAAATACAATATGCGTAATAGTGGTAAATTCGGTTGAATATTTCATTAACGGATAAACCTAAAATAAATAATTGGAAGTGTAATTGCATGAAATTGAAATACTTCTAAAACAAAAGATATTAAAGGACTATGAACATTTCATTTTCATGTTCCACTGATAAGTTTTTCCCAGAAATTCTGTGCAATTTCCTTTGTTGTATTCTACACTCAGATGATTTTGTCCCCCATAGTCCCCATACGAAAATCATCGTGCGCAGATGATGTTCTCCCCCCATACGTCACATACAGTTTGTTTTTACTGTTTTTGACTAAATAAATAAAGAAAACACTCTCGGCATACCAAACAAATTTCTATCAACGTCAGATGTAAGTTGAACGAAATGGAATGGAGTGGAGTGGTCGAAATTGACGTTATCCTCTAATCAGCACATCTAAACTAGTGGTCTGCCGCAGAAAAAATGTTACAAAATAACACAAAATGGTTGTCGACGAAGTAGCACGTACTCTGCCCAAGTGCAACAAATTAATACTCTCTTTTAACCCTGGAATAAATTAAATATTTTTAACAAAAACAGCCTTCACAAATACTGCAATAAGATGATGTATTATACATACAGTACAACAGTTCTTTTCTTAACAAGAATATCGAAAACTTCCTATTCCATAGCACAGCACGTGAATAGAAAATATTTAATACCGGGAGACTTCTTCGTTAGAGCCTCCCTGACGTGTGAAGTGAGTTGGCCGTAAGTAATGACTAGGGCCCGGATTTTAATGACAAGTCATATCTTTTTTCTGAACCATCGGGTGAATTTTAAAACAATTTATGCACGAATTCAGGTATGGTTGATTAGAAAAACGTATTTTTATTATGTATATAAAGTGATATTTACATCGTTTTTAGTAGAAGGTCATATTTTGGCCAAATTTTGTCATAAATGCATATATTTGTCATATTTTTAAGAACTGCTTTTAGTAAAAGGTCATATTTTGGCTAAATTTTGCCCAAAATGCATACATATGTTATATTTTTAAGGACAAAAGAATAAAAAGCGTGAAAATGTAAGGTCAACAAAAATGAAAGCAACTCTCTAGAAACTGAAGACTGATAGGAAATTAGAAATCATTAAACGAGAAGTATGCATTAGGAAAGGAAGACAGTTTGTATGTTGGGTTTTATTTTACTGAACTTGATTTGTTTTACAGACACAAGCATTTTTATAACGCTAGTTAGTTCCAAAGACTGCAAACCGTATGTACCATACTCACAATCTGTTCTTGAGTGAATTTTGTTTATACGAGTATGTTATACCTAATAATTCAACAGGACTTTTAAAAAAATAAACTTGTAAAACGTCAAATTTTATTTTTTAAGGTCATATTTATACAGGTTTTAGGTCATAAACGCTTGCATATTTCGCTGATTTTTAGGTCAATAAAATCCGGGCCCTAGTAATGACACAGTGCGTGGGAGAATTCAGTCGGTATGCGCAGTATGAGAGTAGGTGGAAAACAGAATCAAAAGAATCGGGACGGTTTTATTATTATTGGATTTTTCCGAATTCCTGAATATCTGACAAAACAATGGATACCTCAAGGTGACGGTCCTTCAAATTTTGCGCTCAGTGAAAATTAGTAATTTAGATGTACCCCGGAAAACCCATAGCAGATCGTTGAGCACTACCTTATTCAGTTAGCTACTGTCTCTTTCGTTTCATTGCTGTATATAATAGAATTCACCTAAACTAATTTCAAGTTCACTCAGGGCTTTGTAGACTATTATATAAATAAAATATGTCCAACTACAAAATACTTTGAATTGTAAAGTACCATAGGTTTTAAGATGTCTAATTTTGAACTTGTCATGTCGTATAAATGAAAAAATTAACAACATGAATACTTGAACAATTATCAGTTTTATGCGAGTTGTTATATGACACTCCTGGTTGCAATGCGTTTCACACTAATTTACACGGATCAAAAATAGCGAACAATTATACTAATTGAAATTATTAGTACTCAATAACTTTTTGGCTTCACAATCATATTACATTTATATCAACAAACCACAAGTCTTTGAGGCAAATAACATTAACATTAATAAGTTCAATTCCGGCGTCTGTGAGCAAATGATATTCCAAACATTTTCCGCAGACTGCGATTTTATAAGCGAATCACCCTCCATAATCCGAAACGACTTCCTGTGTGAATTATTTCGCGTTCTATTTATTAAAACATTGCCGAAAGCCGTTACGACTCCCTACATCTAAAGGTCGTAAATTATATAAAGTATTTCTGTTGAATAATGGAAATGAACTCGAAAAGGCGCGTCCGGTGAACGTTATGAATAAAAAGAAGGCCACAATTGGCCTCTTCCGTTCTTCCGAAGGTTATTTACCTGAATTAATGGTGGTTTCATTCGTATACGCTTTTGGGACACTTCGTTTACCTATTCGAGGGCCAGAACAATGGCTGATTTCATTTTAAGGACGAAAATATGCAGATAAACAAGCGCTTTATTTCTCATTCGATTGGGGAATAGCGTCTTCTATATTTTTCATCCGGGTCTACGAAATTGGGGGGAGAGAGACGTTTTTAGAAAAGAGCGGTCTTTCCCCCCCCCCTATTACTCGATCTTTTAAACTTATCGCTGGCATATAGCTTTTCGGCACGTTTGTTTGCCTTAAAAATGTCTCGGAGACGTAAACCATCTGGCTGGCCGTAGCGGCGGCCCGTGCCTGGCCGTTTGAACTGGAGCGTTGAAAGTATTTTATACCTAACGGTCGACGGCGTTCGCGGTGTTAGGGGCAGACCGCGGGGAGTTGGAGGGGAGGGTCATGTAGGCAGCGGAGGTGGAGGTATGGCGGGCACGGGCACACGGTGGATTAGAAGGCTCAAACAACGGACAAAATTCGTCTTTTTCAAAACCATCCAATTTTATGATTATTCCCAATGAAATATAAAAAGTTTATTTCCATTCTGTGTTTGTAAATGTGATGTATGTTGTTCTGTAGAAGGTTCGTGGAAATGGTAAATTTATAAGACGTCATAAATTTATTCGATTTTGGGAACCGCATTTCTTAAACATTGTTGGGATTATAAAATTACGTAGGAGTGAAGAACGTGAATACCATGAGAGTAAAATGTGGATTTTGATACTGTGATGTTGTTACTGATGTCTGATAAATACAGTTACCACAAAGCCAAATTTACTTTTTAATTTCTACATTACGTAAACAGATTTGTCCTCCATTTTACTAAATCAGCTTTTATAAAAATATTGATTCATAAATGCAAAATAAAGGTAACAGTATTTGCGTAAAAAGGGACCTGCAAAATTCATGTGGATGTTTCTCCACTATTGTCTCCAATACAGCTATTTAGCTGTATTAGAATCCGCCACCATCTGTGCTCAAACACTCTAGTCTAGGAAGCTGGAGTTGGAAATAGTCGTAGGAAAATATTTTTGCCCTATTTTTACCGAATGCGAACCACAGTGGAACAGCTCTTTGAATGCCTCCGCTTTGAATCGTCCATTAAATGTGCCGTTTATTCGGGTTTTCGAGGCTCCGTGTACCCTCTTCTCCCATTCCCATAAGACCTATGTAATGTGAGTTCTCTTCTTGAAGAATAATTCACTCATGCTTTTTATCAGAATATTCGTACTTCTGAAAAAAAATTCAGATTACTTTCATTTAATTTTGTTCTGGTAATCTATTATTTTCACTTGTAAGTTGGGTTTGGTGCATTTTTTTATAACATACAATAATCTAAATATAAAACATTGTTTTAAATTTTATGTATAAATACCACAAATTTATTGATTTGAAAGTTGAATCAATTGAATTATTCATTAATAAAAACCAAAACGTTTGTTAATTTTGTGTATTAATTTTAAGTTTTAACAATATTTGAGCAATAGAAACAAGAAAGTAGAAAATGTTTACATACTCAATATCATCCACACCATCTCCTATTACGTTCTAGGTGTATTTCAGAGAGACGTGAAGATATCAATAATAATAATAATAATAATAATAATAATAATAATAATAATAAATTCGTTTCGATTATGTTTGCAATATGGTGTCCTGTAAATTTTATTAAGTTAAGAATATCATGTGATATATTTTCAAAACACCGATTCTTTCTACTCACCTTTTCATCATAATCTTTCATCAAGATAATCTTTGCGAACCACTTCGTTTTGAATCAAAATTTTAATCATTTTGGTTTTAAATAAATTCAATATTTGTAGTGTACTAATACAATACTTTAGTTCTATTTGTTTCAATCTTTCAGTTTCCTTTCCACCTTTCAATGTTCAGAGTGCAGTCGTACTTTGTAGCTCCCTCTAATTACTAGGCTTGTGTTAATGAGGCTCGAAGCTCCCATGAACACGCGTAGGCGAACTTAACCCAATCAGCGGCGTTCATCGCGGCGAACATGAGGGTTATTGGTTCAATCATGGTCACAACAAGCGCGCATCGCACTAGCTGCCCATTTGGTTGCGTCCGACCACCGACATTCCCCACTCCCCCCTCTCCCCCTGGCTACAGCATCTCAATCTCTTTCCCTCGACGCTGCCCTCGCTATTAGCAGTTTACCTTGCTGTGAGTGATCTGTCTAAATAAACGAGAATTAGCGTACACGTGGGAAAACTCTCGCATGATAAACCCCACCCCCTTCCCTATTTTCCATTTTCATATTAAGCCTGAAATATATATTTTTCTTCAAGACCCTCTTACTCTCCGTCACTTGCTCTATATGTCTCCTTGTAATTGATAATAATACAATACATCCTTGTCAATACAAACTATTGTTATTTAATGTTATTACCGAGTAGACAGGCGCACCCGTCTAATTCAGTCGCGTAGAATATCAAGTAATTAGTTTCATTTCACATACACTTGCAGATTCTACTGACTCTGAACGGGTGGGGTAGAATCGAGAAGCGTCGAACCAGAAAAAATGCAATAGAGTATTCACAAAAATATCATTCTAGGAATTATGGTCTAAGGAACGTTTCTTTTGGGCTTCAAAATTTTAGGCCTTAATCTTTGGCTTCAAAATTTTAGTTTTAAGGCTCTAAAACGCTTCGTTTAAGAGTCATTTAACGATATAGATTTCAAAAATGCAGCAGTGTTGCGGATTCCATTTGACATGAATATTTATATGCTTTTTGTTTAATAAACCCTTCACATTTTTAAAGTGAAAGTGCAATACGTCACGCGTGAGAGTCGCAAAAGACTGGAACTCCTACTGAAATAATTTAGGAGGCATTAGGATGGAGAGCATTGATGGGTGAATGGGTAAAAAATAGCGTGGGAAACCATACTTTTGTTATGCTTCATTATAATCAGTCTTAAATACACGTCTTGGCATTAACACTTTATTTTACTGTTCAACTTTTACTTATTTATATTTACTTATTTACTTATGTTATAAAGTTACTTTCTGAAAATTCAGCATTTTGTCTTCTCAGTAAATCAAAATCAGTGCCAAACATTATCAGCAGTACGTACTATGACTACCACCATGGAGGAAAGGTAGTCTCCTCTTTACTACCACACTACAAAAGAACAACAATAATATAAATAAAAGCAGAATAACACAAACAACTCATTCACTAAGCCATTTCATAACGAAATTAATTCATGAACACTGGGATTAAAATCTTAACGCGAATTTAAATGCTTTATTATAAACTTAACACTAAGGTTTTTCTCTTTATTTAATTCACGAATTAATATCTTACACCACTTTTTTTGACTGACTAAAAATAACGTGCGACTAATCCCATTACAAATCATCCCTTCATCAATCTTCTGAAATTTGTAAGTTACGATTTTTACTCCCTCATTCCGTCTACACTGCCAGTCATTGCACAATTAATCCACAGTCATTATAGCATTGATAATCAGTTGAGTGCATTCATTCCTTACTGCCTCTTATCCCCAAAATTATTGCCATACATTTATTCATCATCCTTTTATGATTCCTTAACTTATGCATTTGTCGAGACATGTCCGAAAAATATCCCCCAGACTTCCTCGTTTTTATTGCTCCTGTACACACCGCCCTCTCAATTAATTCTATTCAGAACAGTTCTTGATTCGTCCTTCATCCATCATCCATTTAATCGTTTGCTCCATTTCCTCTTCCACTTTCCCTCTTCATTTTAAGCATCTCCGTCCCTTTCATCTGCACCTTCCGGCTCCCTTTTGTCAGCCCTGTCGTCGCCACTTGGAGGCACGCACACGCCGCGTGTTCGCTTCCCCGCTCCCGCCGCGGCCACCGCACGCGATCTGCGAGGCGCGGGTGGTTGCAGTGCAGCTCGCCCCGTCTCGCGCGTAGGTTGATTGATTGATTTTTTCGTGTTTCAGGGCGCGTCAACTGCTTCGGTAATTAGTCCTGTTAGTGTAGTGCATGTTTTTTCTCGGGAGATGGCGGTGATTTTCCCCTGGCTGGATGCCGAGATTCTGCACCGACCTACCGTCGGCTAGTAGGGTTTCCCCCTAACCAGGACTCTCCCACCAGCGAGGCACCGCCCCAGCCGGGGCAAGCTCTAAGCTCCCGACCGGTCTCCCGGAATATGTGGTAATGAAGTGCACGTTAGTGTGTGTGTGTGTGTGTGTGTGTGTGTGTGTGTGTGTGTGTGTGTGTGTGTGTGTGTGTAAGGGGAGAGGATAGGGCAAGGAAGGGGAAGGACAGATCGCGCGCGGTCCGTGGCCCGTTTGGTAGGGTATTGCTCCGGCATTCGCCTGGTGTTGATCGGAGAAACCACGGAAAACTACCGATCAGAGCAGCCGGCCGCTAGAATTCTCCTCCAGACAGGGACTGAATTCGACCTAGCTGAAAAGGTAGTGTCGAAAATCCTGCCGCCGACAGGACTCGAACCTAGGACCTCCCGGTCAGAGGCGCTGCAGTGGTATCAGTTGATGCACTTTGTTCTTAGGTGTGCTCCACTTTCGCCACCGACGCACTTCCAGCTTCTGGTTCACGTCGGTTCAGCTCGGCTCCCTCGCTCCGATTGTAGTCGCTTCGACCGTCTCTCAACTGGCCGCGCTTCGAAATCGCCGCGCCCCGACCCAGCCCCGCTCCAATATCTCGAAGCACCGATACCTCACTCCGAACCCTATAACCTTCGACCCTGTTCTGCTCCAATCCCATCTCACTGACCGCGAGAGGTGGCTCAGTGTATCAGCTGATGTCCATGCAGTGCTTCTGACTGGGAGGTCCTAGTTTCGAGTCCCAAAGGCGGCAGGATTTTCGACACTAGCTTTTCAGCTAGGTCGGAAATTTCTCACTGTATGGAGGAGAACTCTAGAGGCAGGCTGCTCTGATCGGTAGATATCCTTGGTTTCTCCGATCTGCACCAGGCGAATGCACGAGCAGTACCCTAACAAACGGACCGCGAGCGATCTTTCCTTCATCTTCCTTGTCCTACCCTTACTTAATACACACACTTACTCTCACAAGCACTAAACTACCACACAGGTCAGGAGGGAGCTTAGACCTTGTCCCGGCTGAGGCGGTGCCGCTAGCTGACGGGAAGGTCGTCACCAGATCTCATCACCCAATGGGAGATTACCACTACGTTTCGTGGTAAACCACACACTACAATTACGGAAATACCTTACCAATTGACGCGCTCGGAATCACTGATTAATTAATCAGTCATTCAATAAATCCCACTCCGACACCGTTCCGCTCCGATCCAGGCCCGCTCCGACCTCGAGTCACTCGAATTCTACCACCACTCGAATCCTATTCGGACATAGATCCCATGTGGACCCTGCTGCCACCCGACACCGCCCCGTCCCGACCTCTCTCCTTCCAGTCTGGAGCTTAGAGCTTGTCCCGGCTGGCGCGGTGCTCTGTTGACGATGATATCAAGATAGGGAAAATCCTCGAAGCCTCTATGCCGGATCTCACATTCAATGGGTGTAAGAACATCATCACTTTATGACATGCACTACACTTACGGAACTAATGACTGTATCTGTTGACGCATTCTAAAACACAAATTAATCAATCATAGGTGTACCTCTTCTAGTTCCAACCTCGCTCACCTGTTTGGTGATCCGGACTATTGCCCATACTGACCTTGCCCTATCTACATCGTTCTCCGCCCCCGACCCGTTCCTCCCTAAGCCGCCACCGCAATGTCCCCTTCCTCTGTCCTTTTTCCGATCTTTCCCAGACCCTTGATCCTCACTTTCCTTCTTCTCCTCTCCTTTTCCCGTCTCTTATTTCCTCGTACGCTCGTTCCACATCGCTGCTTCCTCATTTATCGCTTCTTTGCAACACGTGTGTGCGCACCCGTCTGTTTTCCGCCGTCCTGCGGTGGCTGGCGTTATCCGCAAAGCACGGGATGTATCCGGAAGATGCTCAATTCGCTGCGTGGCTCCCACTCCTGCCCACAGCCTGGTCCCCCCCCCCCGCATCCCCCATCCCCCATCCCCTCCGCCCAGCGCGGCGCACGCAAACGGCCGATCCTGTTTAACGCGGCGCTCTGCGCAAAGCCCTTCCGAACGAGCGTCGGAGGCGGGGAGGGATTGGAGGAGGGGGAGGCAGTGGCGGGGTGGGGAAGAGTGTCGAGGGGTGTAGACAGCGAGAGGCGGGGGCGACTGTGTGGCAGGGGGGCGGTGGCAGCGTCGGGGCAGAAGGAAAGGGCCGCGGCATCCTGGGTGGAGAGGCGGTGAGGGAAGAGACGGGGCCGGCTAATTAGGTTGATGGATTGAATAGTGTTTCCGGGCATCAACTGCTAAGTTCATTAGTCCCGTAAATGTAGTGTACGAGTTTCTCGTGAGGTTGCGGTGATTTTCCCCCGCTGAATGGTGAGATCCAGCGCCGATCTACCGTTATCTCTCACCAGCGAGGCACCCCAGACGGGCAGTCTCTCTGCCCCCGACCGATCTCCCGGCATGTATTGTAGAGTAGTGCATGCATGTGAGGGATAGAATAATACAAGGAATGGAGGGATAGGACAATACAAGGTGTATCGGAGGGGGCGAAGTGTCTAGGAAAGCGGAGTCCGCTGACGTGTGGCTGCAGGCGATGGTAAGCAGTGCATCGGGGAGAGAGAGAAAGAGAGCAAGAGGTAGAAAGAGAGTGACGGAGAAGGAAGGAAAGGGAGGAGAGAGAAGGAGAGGGAGGAGAGAGGAGAGGGAGGAGAGAGAAGGAGAGGGAGGAGAGAGAAGGAGAGGGAGGAGAGAGAAGAAGAGGGAGGAGAAAGAAGAAGAGGGAGGAGAGAGAAGAAGAGGGAGGAGAGAGGTGAGGGAGAGGAGAGATGAGAGAGGGAGAGATGAGAGAGGGAGAGATGAGAGAGGGAGAGATGAGAGAGGGAGAGAGGAGAGAGGGAGAGAGGAGAGAGGGAGAGAGGAGAGAGGGAGAGAGGAGAGAGTAAGAGAGGAGAGAGTAAGAGAGGAGAGGACAGAGGGAGAGAGGAGAGGAGAAAGAGAGAGGAGAGAGGGAGAGAGGAGAGGACAGTGTGAGAGAGGAGAGGAGAAAGAGAGAGGAGAGGAAAAAGAGAGAGGAGAAAGAGAGAAGAGAGGAGGAAAGAGAGGGGGAGGGGGAAAGATAGGGGAGAGGAGGAAAGAGAGGGGAGAGGAGGAAAGAGAGGGGAGAGGAGGAAAGAGAGGGGAGAGGAGGAAAGAGAGGGGAGAGGAGGAAAGAGAGGGGAGAGGAGGAAAGAGAGGGGAGAGGACGAAAGAGAGGGGAGAGGACGAAAGAGAGAGGAGAGGACGAAAGAGAGAGGAGAGGACGAAAGAGAGAGGAGAGACGAAAGAGAGAGGAGAGGACGAAAGAGAGAGGAGAGGACGAAAGAGAGAGGAGAGGACGAAAGAGAGAGGAGAGGAGGAGAGGGAGAGGAGAGAAGGAGAGAGAGAGAGGAGAGAAGGAGAGAGAGAGGAGAGAAGGAGAGAGAGAGAGGAGAGAAGGGGAGAGAGAGAGAGAGAGAGAGAGAGAGAGAGAGAGAGACACTGGGCGGAGAAAGGAGTGACTGTGGTAGGCGACGAGGGCGGCGGCGTGGGCAGTGTCCGCATTTAGGCAGCTGGGGCAGCGGCCTCAGCGAAGTGTGGGTTGGAGGCGGCCACGAGTGCGGCGGGAATGACGGCCAGAACTTCAGAGGGCGCGATCGGTACCGAGATCTGTGAGGCTGGCTGCCGCGGCAGCGTGGGCGGAGGGGTCGACGTGTGCGTGGGCGGAAGCGGAAGGGAACGTGTGGGGGTAGTTTGGCCGCCAGTGTTTTGCCGCCCTCGCGGTCGTACGTGGGGCGGAGGCGGACTCCGGATGGAGTGGAAGCTACAGCCGCATGCGGCTTTGTGCTCGGCATCTGGGATTAGGCGGTGGCGTAAAGAATTGATTTCTGTCTCACATCTTTTGTGACTCGATCTTTTCATCACAACTTTAATTCGCTTAATTAATTTTATCAGAACGGTTCACCTTATCAGCTGACGTGTCATAGTTTTAATTGTGTGTATAACTATCACAAATTAACTCCTTCAGAAATGTTTCATTTCTGCGTGGGACGTTCATGCTATAAGATAGACGCTTATTTTGTAACGGAAGCTACATCATGAAGAAGAAGCAAGTGTGAGGAACAGGATTTTCAAAAAAGTGATTTGGCAATGCAATTTAGCAACGGCACCCATGTATCAGTTCAGCACAGGAGAATATCCCTTTCCTTTACTATCTGTTGGAGGTCGACCGCCCTAGAGCTGTTACTGAAACTGCTTGTGAACTCACTCTTTTGCTGTGGCGCTGCTTATTCCATCATTACAGAAAATCTAGGGTTTCGGAAAGAGCCTGCAAGTAGATGCTCCGCTTTTCTCTTCTGGTCAGGAAATGAATCGCCTTGTATTCAAACGGCTCCTGACATGATACAAGGGAATACGTTTTTACTTCAGTTTTGATCGGAGATGAAACATGGTTGCACCATGACACCCGCGAACCAGTAGAGAGTGACGCACTAAAATCGAATCGGCACCTACGAAAGCCTAAACTTGACCCTCTGAGGGAAAGGTTCTTGCAACTTATTTTTCTTATTTCAAAAGGGTTGCAAACTTTCATTTTCTCAGTGAACGTTGTACTGTTACCCCTACGCAATACTATCAATGACTGATCGGAACAGAACGTGCACATCATCAAAAAACGCAATTTGATTTTTCAATCTGCAGTGCAATCCTGCTTCAAGACAATTTTCGGCCACTCACCATAGCCGCAATTTACCAACACCTTGCAGTATGCACCTGAACTACACAAGATCATCACCCTACAGTCCAGTCGCGACTTTTATTTGTTCGGACCGCTGAAAGCAGCACTTATTTCAAGGCAATGTCGCTGTCTAAATGTTCGTGCGCAATAGGTTGATGTCGCAACCATCTTAGCTTTAAGGCAGTTTAATAAAAAGAAACCGCCTATCCGCAGAAGAAAATGTAATTTTATGACTGAGAACTGTGTCAAAAAATAAGGCTATCATTTGTACGAGTAGGTTTTTGAAATTTCTATAAATTTCAATTAAAAAAATCCTGTTTCTGTTTTATTCACCCTTTTATTTGACAAGAAGAAATTGAATGTCATAAAAACGTACTCAATAAGAAAGAATATGAGTATTAAAAACTCGTATAAAAAACTTAAAATCTATTTAGTTTTATTGCGATCTAATCCTGCAATGTTGATGGATATTGATGCTTAGCAATGATGTCGTACACGACTTAATAATCATGTTATTGCTTTGCTGAAAGGCTTAGTTTCCAATGACTGTGTATCGTCGAGTTGTAACGCCGGGAATTCATGTGAATTACGAACACACGAGCCCCAAGCAGCGTGATTCCCATGCAGGTAGACACCTCGCACGTGAGTGGCTTTACAGTGAGCGGGAGTTAGCAGAATGGGAGGGGAGAAGGGGAGATGAGGGGAAGGTAGTGGACGGTGGGGAGAGTGAGAGGGAGGTGAGGGGAGAGACGGGAGCGAGGAGAGGGAGGGGTGGAAGGGAGGGGAGGGTGGGAGGGAAGGGGATGGTGGGAAGGGGCGAGAGGGATGAGATGTAGGGGAGGGGAAAGAGAGGAGGGGAGGGGTGTTGGAAGGGAAGGAAGAGGGAGGGGGAGGGGAAGGGAGGGGAAGGGGAAGGGGAAGGGAGGGGAAGGGAGGGGAAGGGAGGGGACGGGGAAGGGAGGGGAAGGGGTGGCAGGGAAGGGAGGGGGGCTCGTTTCTGTACGTGGAAGCGATGCATTCCGCGGTTCTGTGGCCTTGCTCTTCCCCTCCTGGGACTCAGGATGGGTGGAGCGGCGCAGAGCCGAAATGCATAGAGCAGGTAATAAGGGGAGAGGTGCGTATTGTTCCACCCACCATTGCGTAACTAGCGCTGTCGCCGTCTCCACTTCCCCAAAGACACGAACTTGGCTCCTACATTCCATCCAGTCACAATGCCCCTATCCTCTCATGCCATCTCCGCTCCAGTTCCTCTCTGTTTGTTCGAAGATATTTCGTCATCTAGAGCCTATCATGATCTGCCCTTCGCTGACTCAAGTCATATCCTCTTCAACACACCCTCACAACAACGTATTCGTTTCATATGTCCACTGCCGCTCTATTTCTTCTCTCTCCACTGCTGCACTTCGCTTCTCTGTTTACCTCTATATCTTTTCCACTACATGTCCTTATGTCCTCGCTTATTCCCCTAATCTAGTACTTCTCTAGCCTGCAGGTATCTCCACTTCATTGACTCCACCACTATTCACTATGAACGGTCGGACACTTCTCTCCCATTTCTCCTGTTACTCACCCTAACTCACGTTCCTCATCATTCTCTTCCTGCCTCATTTACCACTCCCTTTTACTCTCCGATTCTTCTGACTACTCTTTCATTTCCACTAGCAGAACTCTTCTCGTACATTGCTTCTACATATCCCCATCCTTGTGCCAACCGCTACTTCCAACCAAAGCGCGCGTAACGTCAGTTGCTGTACCAACTCTCCCTCATCCACAGTACTACTACATGTCTCCTGTCTGCTGCCTCCGACACGGAAGCTTCCCCCAACGTCACCGCCCCCCTCGCCCGGCCACTCGCAGCCGCAGCTGCCACCAGTCCCCCGCCGCCGCCGCTGGCCGTTCATTTCCTGTATCTGCGCATAATTGTATCTGCTCATTTCCGGCCCCCCGCCGGCGGCGCCGCGATGCGTAATCCGGTCCGCCCCGCCCCCTCCCCCTCCCCGCCACGCCACTGTCCCCATCTCGCCTCCGCCCTGCTTCCTCCGCTGGCCGGACGCTGCGCTCGTGTCGACTGCTCACCCCTCACCCCGTGCCCCCCCCCATCCCGCTACCCCGCTGCCCCCACGGTTCCCTGCCCCCGTCGCCGCTCCCGTCTGTTCCCTCAGAATCACATCCCAAACTCTCCGTTTCTACTCCTGACTCTGCCCGCCGTTCCTGCCAACACCGCCTTCCTAGGTGCTGCCACTTCCCGTTGTTCAGTCGTCCATCCCCTTTACACCATCTTATCCTCCTCGGCAGGCGTTCCTATCATCTTCGACACTGTCTCCTAAGTCCGCACAGAGCCACCATTGCCGCTGTTACGTTAGTGGCTCAACCGCGAAGGAATGCGGAAGCAGGAAACGGGCCACGGACAACACAATCTTTCCTTCCTCTTCCTTGTCCTACCCTCTCCCCTTAGTCACACACACACACACACACGCGCGCGCATACTGTATACTACCACACATGTCGGGAGACCAGCTTAGAGCTTATTCTGAATGAGGCAGTGCCCCGCTGAGAGAGATACCTGGAGGGAGAAACTCTACAAGCCGCCCGCACCGGGAAGGTGTACGCCAGATATCACCATCAAGCGGGCGAACAGAGCCCCCTCCCGATATAAAGCAGTCACTTCAGTAACGACATTAATGACCATAGTGGTGGTGTTGTGTGTGAACACATGAATCAATAAATGCCGTCTCCTCGAGGCATTCCCCTCGCGCCGCCTCCCGTTCCCACCACCGCCACCCCAACCCTGTTCCTTCATCGCCCTGGTCTCTCCCCACGGCTCAGACCTGTCCACCCCAACCCCTCCTTTGCCACCCCTCGTCCCGACGAACACCGTTTCTACTATCTGCGCCATTCGCCGACCCTCCTGCCTGCTACCGCCGCCGCGCCGTCCCAACGCTCCCACCCCTCGTCTTCTAACTCCCCGTCCACGCCTTTGCTCCGGTTCTAATTGCAGCTGCTCTCTGCGTGTTTCCTCTGATGGATTCGAGTCATCCACTCGGCCCCATTATCGGCGCCATTGCACCGTGTCCTTGCCTCCGTTCCCTCGCTTCCGCTTGTTGTTATTATTATTATTATTATTATTATTATTATTATTATTGTTGTTGTTGTTGTTGTTGTTGTTGTTGTTATTTAGGTTACACATTGCTAGTTCACAGGAAGATCTGGTTCTCGAATAGCAACCGGCTTTTCGCCAAGCGTATTATTTATTATGTATTTAAGAATCTGAATTTAGGAAGTTCCGGACTATGCGGTAAGTATTTATGATGACGGACTTCTGCACTAATTTTAAAAATGTTTATTTTTCAAAACGCTCCTCTGTCTGTACCATCGCTTAACCTGTACATGGGTGTATGACTAGTAGTAGGATAATGAGGAAGATCTGGTGGTAGGATGTTAGATATTGGCCGTACCGACTTAAGTGAATTCCAGGAAAGAGATCCTAACAACTGCAATGTGGCATACGCATGCCACGCATCCACTTAAGTATAAATGCGAACTATTCCTCAAGATCACATCTTAAAAATATTTTATCTACACTTTTTTCAAAAGATTTACAATTTTCGCGTAATTTTAACTTATGTTGTTTGGGTTTTGCAAGTGAGGCGCAAAATATCAGTAGGTTAGGATGTGCCATTCAGTAATGTATGTTACCCATTACCAATAAAGCAAGGAAGAATGGACTGCTGAGGCACCACTATTTATTTCCTAAATGTCTGAAATCTCTTCTTATTGTCACAGTATTGAATTGAAAAGTGTCAGTTTGAAGGAATCTCTTCCATTGCGAAGGCACATCCGAATTATTTTTCAAAAATAAATTTTCTCTAGTAACCCCTTCAAGTAAGTGACTGTCCCTCCTGCATTAAAGAAAAGACTAATTCATCTGTGTAGTTCTCTTAAAAATGATTGTAATACATTTAGATAAAACGGACTGACATCTACAGTATTTTTCATCGACACATATGTTTTATATTAAAATTCCCACTTGACGAATTTGGCAATGAAGCTACAAAGAATAAGGTTAATAAAGAAATGCAGCACATGAAACGAAGTGTAGAGAAGAATTTACCTTCAAAGTGCTCATCTCGTGACCGTCCTGCCCCTAACACCAGTTCATTCCCCGCCTTCCGAATCGTTTTATCGCCATCAATCACTGTAGGGGGAGGCGGCGCTGGCCAGTCTGACCCAAGGGCCTCCCACGCACGCACGCGGCTGCCCCTTTCGGCGCCTTCGCAGCCCCCGCACGCAACACGCGGCGCGCGCAGCGGGGAGAGGGCAGCGGAGCTGAAGATCGAGTGTAGTAGGCCGTGAGATTGAGATTGTGGTGTTGTGAGAGGCGCCAGGTGAGGCGAGGCGAGGCGAGGCGAGGCGAGGCGAGGCGAGGCGAGGCGAGGCGAGGCGAGGCGAGGCGAGGCGAGGCGAGGCGAGGCGAGGCGAGGCGAGGCGAGGCGAGGCGAGGCGAGGCGAGGCGAGGCGAGGGGAGGCGAGGCGAGGCGAGGCGAGGCAAAGCGAGACGAGGCGAGGCAAAGCGAGACGAGGCGAAGCAAGGCGAGATGAGAGGAGACGAGACGAGGTGAAGCGAGGCAAAGCGAGGCGAGGCAAAGCGAGGTGAGGTTCTCGCGCAACCTCTCCATGCCAGAACTTTATTCCCAGCACTCCCACTTCAAGTTAACTTGCATGTTATAATTCCTTCATAGTAGTCCGTCGCTCCCTTCTCTCTCCGTCTCTGATTAGCCACCTCGCCTATCACTCGCTTCTGACCGGGGGAGATGGCTTAGGGCATCAACTGATATCACACCAGTCCCTCTGACTGATCACCGACGCTTATAGGATTTTCGTCTCTAGCTTGTTAGCTGGGTCGAATTAGCCGCTGTCTGGAGGAGAATTTTAGCTGCTCTGATGGGTATTTTTCTGTGTTTTTTCCGATCAACACTAGGCGAATGCCGGAGCAGTACCCTCACAAACGGGCCATGGCCACCTTTCCTTCCTCTTCCTTCTCGTATCCTCACCCATTACTCACACACACACACACACACACACACACACACACACACACACACACACACACACAGAAACATGCACTACAATAGCACACATGTTTGGAGACCGATCGGGGGTTAGAGCTTGTCCCGGCTGAGGCAGTGCCCCGTGGGAGATATCTGATTGAGGAAAAACCCGCTAGTCGACGGTTCATCGGTGCCGGATCTCGCCATTCAGCGCGGGAAGATCACCGCCATCTCCCGATCAAAACACATGAACTACACTTACGAGACTAAAGCCCTCAGTAATTTAAGTGCCCGGAATCACTAACAATCAATCAATCAACGCTTTTGTGAAGTCTTTAGTGTGTTCTTGTCTACGTTTATCTATGTTTCAATATCTCCGTCTCTGACTCTCGCGTCGTAAAGTACCTTCTGTTGCTATCGAGGAACCACTGGCCATGCCCAGGACTTACGTACACCGATCACTAGTCGTCCTTTGGATAAGACAACTAAAATATATGCAAATACATTTTTATTTATTTTGTATACTGCACATTCTGTAAGAAAACAAATTTGAAATAAATATTGAATGTAGATATGTAAGTATTATTAAAAGAAATATTCTGTAACTAACAAATTTTTATGTTTCCTATACGTACTATAGAGGAAATATTGTAATGCCGGTAAAGGAAATACATGCGTTTGTGGTCCCTGATATCGAAATAATTTTTAGCAGTCCCTAGTAAAAGCAGTTACATTTAAGGTAAAAAGAGCCTGCCAAAAGATCAAATTTTAAGTCCTAGTTTTAAAAGTGAGATGATTCTGAAATGTTCAGATAAGAACAAAATACTTTTTTCTGATCGCATCAGCTACTACAGCCCTGAATGTAATGTAATGATCATAAATCTTTAATTTAAAAAAAAAGTGTGCCAGTAAAGCTGTCTAAAAAATATGGTAAGACATACGTAGTAAAAGTAATATTATTTTGCTCCGGAGATTTGGTCACTCGATCTAGGTGCTTCGTATCGCAACTTTTTCATCTCGCAATTTTGTTTTAATTTTCATAAACATTACAATCTAGCCTTGTATACAAATAAGAAATTTTCTTTTGACCTAAATTATCATGAAATAAAATTTGTTCTAAGAGCCTTTAGCCCATTAGCGTTCTCATGGTTTCAATTTGAATTTAAAAACACACTTTCTTGTGATTCTAAATATATTAGTATTTTCACAGTTACTTTAGTTCTTAGTTCTTAAAACACTTCGTCATCTCACTTTACACTAGTTCGAAAGATTTCTTTCTCTTCAATCTTCTCACTAGTTCTGTACTCTCAATTCAAAATTTCACTTTTTCCACTCTTACCATACGTAAAAATGTTCAAACGTTCATCCACCTAAAAATAATGTTTTTTTTATATTTATCTGGTTTCATTTACTTAGAATAAAGTAATTTCATCAAGAGCTAGTTTTGTACAATTTTTGATACATAATTTGGAGTTATAGAAATAAACTTCATTACTAGTGGCTATATTTTTATTTCTTTTTCTTCATTTTCGCATTTATTAAAGAGTTCAATATGAGTTCAATAAGAATTCAATCCCTTTTATATGATAACTTCAAATTCTTTTCATTTATTAGCGAAACAAGTTTTATCATTTTGAAGCTCAGATCGCGTTGTGGCATTGCATTTGACATTAAAAGCGTGCCATTCCAGTTGACATTTGCGCTAAAAAAGCCACATAAGTAGTCCTTGTCATTGCGTATTTTGTTTGTAGATGTGGTTGTGGAACAATTTTTCACATACTCGTGGCTTGTTTGTTAAACTGTTGGCCAGTCTTTGGCCGTTTTGTTTCAATCGCTGTGTGTATTTCCCTCATTGTGTGCACACGCGTTATTCGACGGGAAATAACTCGTTCGGCATTTAAATAAATTTTGTTCAATTATTGACAAGTTTGTGTATACATTACAAAGTGAGCGATTTCTCAGAGAAATGCAAAATGGTAATGAGCATGGCGGCAATTTAAAGCTTGTAAAACCAATTAACGTTGTGACAATAATTGTTTATATTATTTAATTTATTAAAAATTAATTACGAGATATTTTATACTGTTTCTCTATTATGTTAATATTTATTGGTTTACATTTATTTTGTTATAATATGTAAATTCGATTTCAGCAATTTTTTATTACTCAAAATTTCAACTGATCTACACACTTGGTTCAAGTTTGTAGCCTTTAGAACTCGATAACCTGAACCATGAAATACTATTCTTATATTTACAAATAGTGTAAATATTAGTGTAAATAACTGTCCTGCATTCTGGTCAAAGAATCGCGGCCACAAAATATATATTTATAGGTAATGATATAAGCTTATAGGATCGCTTGAATTCTGATTTTGGATATATTTTCATTCTTAAAAGTACTATGTACCCTCTCCCTCAGAAAAAATGTCGTTCAAAATTCTATCTTCCACACCGCGCCGACAAACTTGGACACCCCTCGGCCTGGGGGAGGGCAGGGGGAGGGACGCGTTGACCAATCGCTAGCAGGTAGAACCACAGTTGTCTGTGATTGGTGCAACATCCCAAGGGGCAAAAAGAACGCTGTCTCAGGGGGAGGGGGCTAGTTCGTTTACGTACGAGACGGAAATATCGTCATATTTCCCTGCCGAAGGAGGTAGTTTGCCTGCGCGTAAGCCACGACGAAAAAAATATTTCTAAGCGGGGTTTTCCGTCCAGAATGATTGTCTATAGACCAGTAAATATTTATCATTTTAGCAACAATTATTATAACTTTTAGTAATCGATTTGTAACTCCTGACAAACTGCTATTTTGAGATATTCATTTGAGGCACAATTTGCGGAGCCTTCCCGGCCGTTCTAACGCATATTTCTAATTTGTTTATAAAATTATAAATTGTTGCAAAATTGTTAATTCGCTGTTTTTGGTTCTGGGACATCGGGAGACTCTCCCCACTTTCGATTTGCAAAATTTGGAAATTGTTTATAAATTTGCAATTGTTGCAAATTTTTTTATTGTCTAATCTGAATGGCGTTTAAATGTGATGCAAAATTCAGGAATCCGTTCGGTGCTATTATATCTCGTTCTCGAGATATATGCAATTGTTTATAAGAAATTAACATCTTAGTAGACCCCATTTGTTTGTGCTTAATTCATTCGCGCTAGCAGAATAGCGTGGGATGGGCATACTGAAAAAACAGTTCTCCAATGCCGCGCTTTTGCCTGCCACATACGCTTAAAATGCACTTGCTTGTAAATAAATTCTGTGGCCAATTTAATTATGCTAAATTCGTATTTTTACGGCGAGTATGAGCATAACTTTTATTTGGTTTTTATATTCTCTTTTAAGTCCTACAATTTGTAAGTCGATATATTTATCAAATAGGAAAGAAATTGATTATAAAAAAAATATTTTTCAAGGTGCATTACGCCCAAACAATTGTTTCTGTTTTTCTATCAAAGGGGTGTTGAGCAACCAAATAACTGTATTATTAATTTTTTTAAGTCCCCTGTTAACACCGAGAGTCAGAAACTATTTGTTCCTCTTGTTTAACCATTACCATTAAAAATAGGGAAACATATTGCTTAGCTGTTTGCTATAAACTGCACTGGATTGGATGAAGGTAGTGTTAAGGTTTTCAAATACAGAAATATTCAATTTTGGTTTTGAAAGATCACATGAGTAGAATCACACATCACAATATTTACACAAGTATAGAAATTTCTAAATAAACGTATATAAACTTTAAGTTAATATTTTCAATTCAATTTATCATTCCTTTCTAAAACTGTTAATTTGATGATTTCATTGTATAATATTCAAATCAGAGCTTTATGTGCTAAATCTACGCATTGTTAATACATATTTTTAAACAACATTAATATATTTAATATACATTTAAAAGGTTTTTAGATTGGCGAACGTTTCAATGAAATTTCATGAATTCCTAAATGCTTGAAAATAAATACTTGTAAAATTAAATAATTGTAGCGTGTAAAAATATAACAAACTCACGTATTTGGTAAAACGAGTTGATATTACTAAAAGAAAGCAAAACAGATGTTATAACAATTCAAAGAGATTTAGCGTTTGTTTACAGTTTAGTAAATATCAATGCTCTAGCATTTCCCAGTGAAAATACATAGAACGAACTTGGTGGTCAAGTGATATGACCTTCCCAACACAGACTACATTTCAGTATCGTAAAGAGTTCGAAGGTGGTTTGTTGGCCGCCATTCTACGAATCTATCAAAACCTTGAATTTTGCACGACCATCTGTACAGCGAGAACGTAGCGGTTTATTAAACGGAAACGGGCCATTCGAGGTATCTAATGTGCACTCTTTGAAAACGTTTAACCATTATAAACTATCCCTAAGAAAAATATCAAATAAACAATGTTAAAGGTCACCAGCTTAACATTGCCTTTACTATTTGAATGTTTTCAACATCCCCAAAACCAACAGAAAACCCATGTTTTTACAGGTTATTATAAAACCAATTCAATAAATATAAGCATTTATTCACGTTATTATTTTTAAAACACTCAAATATCTACGATGTTATTTGATTCATGTCTTCATCGAAGATCTGAGATTAAAAAACTGATAAGCAGAGAAAATTAAAGTAATTTTGAGTGATTGATGAAGTTGAATGATCAAACGAAAAACAATGTTTCTTGCTTCATATAATGCTATCGTGTTTAACAGACATGTAATTACATGTGATACCTATATTTAAACATCCAAACTAATGAAAATTTTCAAAATTAAAATCATCAATAAAACGTTGATTCATCAGCAAGGATTATATTATTAAATACTTTTTTGAGATTCATGTGCTCCTGTGTGAATAACGTAGTAAAAGTGATTCGTATGATCCAATTTCTCAGAATAATACAAAACCTGCTAGACACATACACTAAACTTAATAGTTGTCAAATAGTTATTTACGACATGAGTATCATAAGATATCTTATTACAATACGAAATTGGAGAATTATCAAACAAGACTCTTTAGACGAAATTGTTAACCAATTGAATATTGTAATATAATGTTACCATTTGAATATCATAGAAAGTAAGACGCAATTTGTCAAAATTCATGTGAACTATAATTTTTCTTTAAATTTTACTCCTTATCCTGCGAAAGATGTGTGACAGTACTTATGTTAACAATTATACTGCCATGGGTTTAATTAATTAGTTTTCAGTACGCAAATTATTGTTTTTGGTTTTAAAGAAGCATGGATATACAGAGTATCGGGGAAGGAAACGTCGAAAGTTTGAAAAACGCTGTTTAAACAATTTTAATCATACTTTGTCTAATAAACTACATAGATATTTTGAATGGCTGAGCTGCAATAAACACGCAAATTTTGGTTTGAAAATATGATTTCTACGCAAAACTTTGCATTCTAGAATAATGTAAACACCCCAGAAACATGTAACATGTTTATTATTAACAATATAAATTAATATATTAGTTCAGAAAAAAATTAACCGAGAAATAAAAAAGCAGTCGAACTGTGAAAATTGAGTGCTTTTTTATTTCTAGGTTAATTTTTCTTTCTGATCAAATGTATTCATTTATTTTGTTAATCATAAACAATTTAGATATTAATGAAGTGTTTATATGCTTCTACAACGCAAATAGTTGCCTAGAAAACATATCCAAACCAACTTTTGAATGTTTATTGCGGCTTAGCCATTTGGAATATCCGTGTAGTTTATTAGACAAAATAAGCTTAAAATTGTCTTAACAGCTATTTTTCGAAGATTCGACATTTCTTCCCCGAATATCCTGTATATAAAAGGCTTGATTTCTGTTGGTACGCGACGGAACGGCGTTCCGGTTCTTGGAAATAATTATGAAATTATATTATATATAAGTAGCTATTGCTATTATATTAATAATTAATTTGAGGCGCGTTTCGGGGCCTAAGATTTTAAAAATAAAGGATATATGTATCATAATAACTCTTATGACGAGACTGTTCTCAGTTACGTCAAGTTTTAATTTAGAGAATCAAAGTGAATGGTCTAAGTTTACTCACCTAAATAAAGTTTATCTTACTATACATACTATTTAGAAAGTGTTTTATGTTCAAAACAAGTGTTGCCTCAACAGCATATATGTTCACGTATTATTCGTAATTGCTATGCAATATTCAATACGGACTATGTTAACCTGCAAAAAAGAAACAAAACAAAAAATAAGACCTACTGCAGCAGAAAATATTTTCTACTCGTTGGGATTCGAACTCGGGTCTTTAAAGTTAACTCACCTGACACGGTTCCCCCTCACCACCAGGTACACGACAAGACTACCTCCTTTCCGATGCGAAAAGAAAGTGAAGCATTTGCAGTTTTTTTTAAAAAAAAAACAGGGTGTTCAATTTATCTTAATACAATATCTATTTTTAAAAAGAGATTTCATTAAACAAAAATCTCTAGCGTTCATATTGTTTTTCGACAATGTTATAAAGATCAGTCGGGGCTAATATTATACAGTAGAAAATTGGGGTTAATGTATTACACTTTAAGAGTTGTTATTTATTTATGTCCAAAATTAACAAGAAAATGACAAATGATAGGAAATATATTCTATGAACTCTCAATTCTCGAAAATTGGAAAAGTTTGATTTTTTCACTGTTTTCCTACAACTCTAAAATTAAACACAGATTTTTCTTTCAAATGAAATTTGTTGTCCATAAATAATTCTTTATTTCCATAAATAAGGTCATATAATTTTGTTTGAAAATTACAGACAGACAGACGAACAGACACAAGAACAGACACATCAACAGACACACGAACGTACAGGCTTTTCGTCGTTGTTCGATTTTTCTGTATCAACGACCCACAAAACATTGGTTTCGGGCAACACGAGTTAAAGGATTTTTTCTACATTTCACAAAATTAGTTAACCCTTTTTACGTTACCAGGACCCGGCATTAACAGTTTCCCCATAGATTCTAACAATAATATTCGAATGTTGTTGAAATAATGCCTTTATTATGATTTTCCTATAGATTTGTTAAGAATACCAAGTAAAGAACAGAAGATTCCTTTCTTTTTGTATTTCATTTCATATTGTTAATAAATCTCTTTTTAATATTTACTGATTATTTCATCTTTGGAATTGATTGAAAATTTTCGTTGAATAGAAACAATGAAAAACAATTTTTTCTTCCTTTCTGGTAATTATGTGGTAAGAAGAAAAAGTATTGTAATCATGCGCCGGGAGACGGGAATTTTTCGACAAAAACCTCTAAATTCCGATCACTGGCCACGACAAAAGTAGACAAATTTTATTCTTGTATATAGTGCATTACGTCAATACGTTTGTAGACAGAATCCATGTTTTCCGGGTCCTTGTTACTAAAAAATCGATTTAGGACCAAACGTCTGTCTGTCCGTCTGTAGTTAACACAAGCATCTAAACGCCGCACGTTCTTTTTTACTCAAATCTGTGATACATGACATTAAAATCATCTTTGTGAGAGACAAAAGTTATAAGAGTTTCTGTGGTATAGCAGGTAAGCGCACTGTTGGAGAAGCTTAGGCACGTAAGATCGAATCTCATCCCCGGCGAATAATTTTTGCGGGTAGAAACAATTTTGCGGTTAATTGTATAGTTATAATCATTCGTATCCATTATAAATATCACATAAAGCATGTGTTTTGAGGCGCCACTACTTATTTTAGTGTGTTAATGTCTTTAAGAATCACGTATAAATATGCCCCTATTGCGATTCTGGCTTCAGAACGTCTGCAAGCGCCCGTGTTGAGCTCTAGCGTTATCGCGACTTTCATCTGTGACGTAATTCAACCTTGGCCATAGTCGCCGAAAGATAAGACCGGCAACGACTTCCACAGAGGGTTCTAAAGACCACGGCTTCTGGTTGAAAATATTTCTAAGTAAAATGAGCTATGTAGTTGCGTGGGTTGTAATCGTTTGAATTCTTATTGCGAATTTGATACCTTTTAAACATGTAGAACATTCCTCTAATAAAAATCTAAGTGCAATGAATATCACGTAACTATTCTTTTCGTAATAAGTGTGCTTGGACAGCGTGTTGAGAAATATCTGTGATAGCACAGTGCGGTCGAGCCAGACCTACGGACTACAGGGATCCGAGTTCAAATCCCAGTAACGCTGGAATATTTTTACCTCCACGTGCAAAGAGAGTTACGTAATGCTGTAGGAGGAAGTGTCGAAATTTTCACAGAAAACACGTTTTATAAGTAGCTAGTTCGAAAAAAGTGGATTGTTGGTATTGTTCTTTTATTTTCTATACACAAGGCTGTCAAAACGCTTGTTTTTTGAACCCGAAAAAGTGATTTTCCAAAAAACCTCTTTGTGAATCCGTCTTCGTGTGAGTAATTCTAGAGCCTAAAGTAAACACGATTTTCACCAAAATGGATATTCCTTGAACGATCTGGCTAATATTACGAATCTTCGAATTTGAAACGAATCTTTTAATTTTGAAGGTACTTTGCACCAAACCCCATCATATTTACATAATTTCCTCAAAAAGAGCTCCAATTTTTCTGTAAATCTATTCCTCGAAGCACAAGATGTTTAAAAGTGGCGTACGTTCAATTTTGGGCGAACGATCTGAATTTTCGAAAATTGCGAACAAATACCTATTAACATTGTCGAAAACAAATATTAACGCTAGAGATTTTTGTTTCATGAAATCTCTTTTTAAAAAGAGATATTAAATTAATGTAAATTAAACACTCCACTCTTTCCTAGTAATGATCCACTCTTCACTAGTAATGATTGCTGCTATTGGGTCTAACCGCTTCCTTATTCTTTGGAGGGCTACTGTTTTTTAAATTTTTTTTCCAACAGTATTATCTCAAAAGTACTGGATGAGAACAGTTGATATCTGGAGTTGAAGGGATGGTGTTAGCTCCTATTGTAGGCCTGGTTCCTTGTGATTTCAGTGAAAAATCAGTAACTGCACTGAAACAGCAGAAGCTTCCGCCAATTGATAATCATAAGTGAATCACCATGTACTGGGTAGGGAGGAGAACGAGGAAATCTATATGAATTGTCGCCTGGTCTTTCTTTCTCAGATAAACACTTGGATAGTTTATCAACATCAAATCGGAATTTTAGCGCCTTTGATGTAATATTAAACATAAAAAAATCCCTTCCAGTTGTCTGCGTGTTAATTTTTAGTGTATCAAAATAGCCCCGACACCCGTATTACATTAGCCTCTTAAGTTGTATCATATTAGCCCCACAAATTTGAGGCTGTATATATCATGACACGATTAATATTATTGCATTATTTTAACGCAGAAAAGAATATTAATTCTTTCTTAATGATAACCTATTTTCAAAAATATCGTGTCATAAAAAATAACGAAGTAACATCAAAAGATTTATATCACGGTGGTAAAGTTTTTGACTGGAAAAATTAGGCATTTTAGTTTTGATTTTTTTCCTCCCAAATATTGTTACATTCTGAGTGTTTGCTATGGTCATTATAATAGAATATATTTTCTATCATTTGTCATTTTCTTGTTAATTTTGGACATAAATAAATAACAACTCTTAAAGTGTAATACATTAACCCCAATTTTCTACTGTATAATATTAGCCCCGACTGATCTTTATAACATTGTCGAAAAACAATATGAACGCTAGAGATTTTTGTTTAATGAAATCTCTTTTTAAAAATAGATATTGTATTAAGATAAAATGAACACCCTGTTTTTTTTTTAAAAAAAACTGCAAATGCTTCACTTTCTTTTCGCATCGGAAAGGAGGTAGTCTTGTCGTGTACCTGGTGGTGAGGGGGAACCGTGTCAGGTGAGTTAACTTTAAAGACCCGAGTTCGAATCCCAACGAGTAGAAAATATTTTCTGCTGCAGTAGGTCTTTTTTTGTTGTTTCTTTTTTGCAGGTTCACATAGTCCGTATTGAATATTGCATAGCAATTACGAATAATACGTGAAAATATATGCTGTTGAGGCAACACTTGTTTTGAACATAAAACACTTTCTAAATAGTATGTATAGTAAGATAAACTTTATTTAGGTGAGTAAACTTAGACCATTCACTTTGATTCTCTAAATTAAAACTTGACGTAACTGAGAACAGTCTCGTCATAAGAGTTATTATGATACATATATCCTTTATTTTTAAAATCTTAGGCCCCGAAACGCGCCTCAAATTAATTATTAATATAATAGCAATAGCTACTTATATATAATATAATTTCATAATTATTTCCAAAGAACCGGAACGCCGTTCCGTCGCGTACCAACAGAAATCAAGCCTTTTATATACAGGATATTCGGGAAGAAATGTCGAATCTTCGAAAAATAGCTGTTAAGACAATTTTAAGCTTATTTTGTCTAATAAACTACACGGATATTCCAAATGGCTAAGCCGCAATAAACATTCAAAAGTTGGT
Source organism: Teleogryllus occipitalis (assembly GCA_011170035.1). Classification (NCBI taxonomy): domain Eukaryota; kingdom Metazoa; phylum Arthropoda; class Insecta; order Orthoptera; family Gryllidae; genus Teleogryllus; species Teleogryllus occipitalis. The sequence continues at coordinate 7,758 of BLKR01010363.1, read as the reverse complement.
TTGGATATATGTTTTCTAGGCAACTATTTGCGTTGTAGAAGCATATAAACACTTCATTAATATCTAAATTGTTTATGATTAACAAAATAAATGAATACATTTGATCAGAAAGAAAAATTAACCTAGAAATAAAAAAGCACTCAATTTTCACAGTTCGACTGCTTTTTTATTTCTCGGTTAATTTTTTTCTGAACTAATATATTAATTTATATTGTTAATAATAAACATGTTACATGTTTCTGGGGTGTTTACATTATTCTAGAATGCAAAGTTTTGCGTAGAAATCATATTTTCAAACCAAAATTTGCGTGTTTATTGCAGCTCAGCCATTCAAAATATCTATGTAGTTTATTAGACAAAGTATGATTAAAATTGTTTAAACAGCGTTTTTCAAACTTTCGACGTTTCCTTCCCCAATACTCTGTATATCCATGCTTCTTTAAAACCAAAAACAATAATTTGCGTACTGAAAACTAATTAATTAAACCCATGGCAGTATAATTGTTAACATAAGTACTGTCACACATCTTTCGCAGGATAAGGAGTAAAATTTAAAGAAAAATTATAGTTCACATGAATTTTGACAAATTGCGTCTTACTTTCTATGATATTCAAATGGTAACATTATATTACAATATTCAATTGGTTAACAATTTCGTCTAAAGAGTCTTGTTTGATAATTCTCCAATTTCGTATTGTAATAAGATATCTTATGATACTCATGTCGTAAATAACTATTTGACAACTATTAAGTTTAGTGTATGTGTCTAGCAGGTTTTGTATTATTCTGAGAAATTGGATCATACGAATCACTTTTACTACGTTATTCACACAGGAGCACATGAATCTCAAAAAAGTATTTAATAATATAATCCTTGCTGATGAATCAACGTTTTATTGATGATTTTAATTTTGAAATTTTCATTAGTTTGGATGTTTAAATATAGGTATCACATGTAATTACATGTCTGTTAAACACGATAGCATTATATGAAGCAAGAAACATTGTTTTTCGTTTGATCATTCAACTTCATCAATCACTCAAAATTACTTTAATTTTCTCTGCTTATCAGTTTTTTAATCTCAGATCTTCGATGAAGACATGAATCAAATAACATCGTAGATATTTGAGTGTTTTAAAAATAATAACGTGAATAAATGCTTATATTTATTGAATTGGTTTTATAATAACCTGTAAAAACATGGGTTTTCTGTTGGTTTTGGGGATGTTGAAACATTCAAATAGTAAAGGCAATGTTAAGCTGGTGACCTTTAACATTGTTTATTTGATATTTTTCTTAGGGATAGTTTATAATGGTTAAACGTTTTCAAAGAGTGCACATTAGATACCTCGAATGGCCCGTTTCCGTTTAATAAACCGCTACGTTCTCGCTGTACAGATGGTCGTGCAAAATTCAAGGTTTTGATAGATTCGTAGAATGGCGGCCAACAAACCACCTTCGAACTCTTTACGATACTGAAATGTAGTCTGTGTTGGGAAGGTCATATCACTTGACCACCAAGTTCGTTCTATGTATTTTCACTGGGAAATGCTAGAGCATTGATATTTACTAAACTGTAAACAAACGCTAAATCTCTTTGAATTGTTATAACATCTGTTTTGCTTTCTTTTAGTAATATCAACTCGTTTTACCAAATACGTGAGTTTGTTATATTTTTACACGCTACAATTATTTAATTTTACAAGTATTTATTTTCAAGCATTTAGGAATTCATGAAATTTCATTGAAACGTTCGCCAATCTAAAAACCTTTTAAATGTATATTAAATATATTAATGTTGTTTAAAAATATGTATTAACAATGCGTAGATTTAGCACATAAAGCTCTGATTTGAATATTATACAATGAAATCATCAAATTAACAGTTTTAGAAAGGAATGATAAATTGAATTGAAAATATTAACTTAAAGTTTATATACGTTTATTTAGAAATTTCTATACTTGTGTAAATATTGTGATGTGTGATTCTACTCATGTGATCTTTCAAAACCCAAAATTGAATATTTCTGTATTTGAAAACCTTAACACTACCTTCATCCAATCCAGTGCAGTTTATAGCAAACAGCTAAGCAATATGTTTCCCTATTTTTTAATGGTAATGGTTAAACAAGAGGAACAAATAGTTTCTGACTCTCGGTGTTAACAGGGGACTTAAAAAAATTAATAATACAGTTATTCGGTTGCTCAACACCCCTTTGATAGAAAAACAGAAACAATTGTTTGGGCGTAATGCACCTTGAAAAATATTTTTTTTATAATCAATTTCTTTCCTATTTGATAAATATATCGACTTGCAAATTGTAGGACTTAAAAGAGAATATAAAAACCAAATAAAAGTTATGCTCATACTCGCCGTAAAAATACGAATTTAGCATAATTAAATTGGCCACAGAATTTGTTTACAAGCAAGTGCATTTTAAGCGTATGTGGCAGGCAAAAGCGCGGCATTGGAGAACTGTTTTTTCAGTATGCCCATCCCACGCTATTCTGCTAGCGCGAATGAATTAAGCACAAACAAATGGGGTCTACTAAGATGTTAATTTCTTATAAACAATTACATATATCTCGAGAACGAGATATAATAGCACCGAACGGATTCCTGAATTTTGCATCACATTTAAACGCCATTCAGATTAGACAATAAAAAATTTGCAACAATTGCAAATTTATAAACAATTTCCAAATTTTGCAAATCTAAAGTGGGGAGAGTCTCCTGATGTCCCAGAACCAAAAACAGCGAATTAACAATTTTGCAACAATTTATAATTTTATAAACAAATTAGAAATATGCGTTAGAACGGCCGGGAAGGCTCCGCAAATTGTGCCTCAAATGAATATCTCAAAATAGCAGTTTGTCAGGAGTTACAAATCGATTACTAAAAGTTATAATAATTGTTGCTAAAATGATAAATATTTACTGGTCTATAGACAATCATTCTGGACGGAAAACCCCGCTTAGAAATATTTTTTTCGTCGTGGCTTACGCGCAGGCAAACTACCTCCTTCGGCAGGGAAATATGACCATATTTCCGTCTCGTACGTAAACGAACTAGCCCCCTCCCCCTGAGACAGCGTTCTTTCTGCCCCTTGGGATGTTGCACCAATCACAGACAACTGTGGTTCTACCTGCTAGCGATTGGTCAACGCGTCCCTCCCCCTGCCCTCCCCCAGGCCGAGGGGTGTCCAAGTTTGTCGGCGCGGTGTGGAAGATAGAATTTTGAACGACATTTTTTCTGAGGGAGAGGGTACATAGTTATTGATTTGAAAAAAAAAATAAAATGTATAAAATCGTATAAACTGTAAAAAATGTGTAAAAATTGTTTTTTGTGAAGCGCACGTTTACATATTTGATAACAATTTTCTAAGAGAAAAAGTGCAGAAAAAGAACAAAATTTGAAAAGAAAGTAAACGGTCTCTTCCTTTGAAACGTCTGCAGTGAACATGACCGATGGATATTCTTGAATACTAATTGATGTCGACCGGGTAGTTTTCAATCATAATCTATTAGGAAAATGACTGAATTCTACCCATTGTGTATCCTTTCCCTTTACCCTGTCCTGCCGCGCACCATCCTGCTCCACAATGCCGTAGTAATGCTGGTGGTTATGTTAGTGTTAGATTTACTAGAGAGTGATTCATATAAATTGAAAAAAAAAATTAAAATCCAATTTTCTTTTTTTCAGGTAAGATGATGGATTTCCAGTTCCGGTTTCAGAACTGAACGTTTTACGACTTCATGGATCTTCCTATCTTACTCCTGTTGGTTTGTAATGAAGTGCTACTTTGGGCAATATTATATCCTGTATACTGTCTGCACCCGAGGCCGACGTTTTTTGTTTCGAGATATTCTGTTATTAATGCTAAAAATATTTAAACTCCGACTTCATTCATTTTTCAGATAGTACAGTCGTATGCAACTTCTTTCTACCAACCAAGATCATATTTTACGCTCTGATATGACGTTTTCTCTTCTCAAAACTACATTTCACTGATGCATGTTAATAATTGTACTGCCATCTCCTTGACTAAGAATTCACATTTCAAACCCTGAAAAGAATACATGAATATAATGTAATGGAAAGTGTGTAATAGTGGAAAGTAATAAAATATTAGTAGCCTGTAGCAACAAAATTACTGCTGAAGGAAAGCACACAAATTGGTTTTTCAAAAAGTAGCAGGCTTACAGCACAAGAACAACAAATACAATTCTCTCTTATAACACTATTTATTTTTATTTTATCACTATAATTAATAATATTTTAACAAAAGAAGTACTCACAAAACACCAAAGTCTACCTGAATATAGAATATTAATTTGGACACTTGAGAAAAAGCCGTGTTGGGTCCCGAGTAAAATCTCCGCAGTAATATGATGTTTTGGAGACAAAACTTTATAAAAGAGTTAAAAAGTGTATGTAGTGTAGAGTGAGAATGTAGGAGTCGGTGAAGGCGTAGAAGTTAGCGAAGATCGCAGTGTGGGATAAGGGGTCAGTGGAGGTAAACAAAAAATATAGAGTACCTCTTCAGGTTCTTCGTACGTATTTACTTGCTTATACCCTGCATGGTTTCATTTATGTGACAGCTTCATTATCAGACACTTTTTATAACCAGTTATCGCTCTACCAAACATAAAGTGTCGGTGATCCAGCAGTTGGGAACTACATCATGGATCTCCGCTGCTTGCTGGATTTTTTCTAGATCTTCGACGCATGGACCACGACAGGGTTGGGAATCACGCTATTGATCGGTCCGTTAGGTTATATATCATTAGCGATGCATATTTACGTGTATTTGCTATACTACAACCTCCATTCATGTTGACGTACGATTTCGGAGGTTGCAGTGGACACGCGTCGACGTACAGAGGCTTCGGGAGCGATATCCCCTGTGCACATGCGCACGTTCGCTAAAGGCCTCAAATCGTCAACTGATGTCACTGCAGCGCCTCTGACCGGGAGGTCCTACGTTAGAGTCCTGACAGTGGCAGGAGTTTTGACACTAGCTTGTCAGCTAGGCCGAATTCAGTCGCTGTCTGGAGGAGAATTCTAGCAGCCAGCTGCTCTGATTGGTAGTTTTCCGTGGTTTCTCCGATCAACACCAGGAGAAAGCCGGAGCAGTACCGTACCAAACGGGCCACGGACCGCGCGCGATCTGTCCTTCGTCTTCCTTGCCCTATCCTCTCCCCTTACACATACACACTAACATGCACTACACTACGACACATTCCGGGAGATTGGTCGGGAGCTTAGAGCTTGTCCCGGCTCGGGCGGTGCCCCGCTGGTGGGAGAGTCCTGGTAAGGGTAGCCCCGCTAGCCGACGGTAGGTCGGCGCCGGATCTCGCCAACCAGCGGGGGAAGATCACCGCCATCTCCCGATGGAAATCATGCACTACACTTATGGGACTAATGACCTAAGCTATTGATACGTCCACAATCACTAAACATCAACAACTATCAAATCGTCAAAAGGAAGCGTGTAAATTGGGTCATTGCGTGACATATAGGCGGATTAACGGGCGGGCGTTCTGATAGTTCGAGAGAATGGTAAAGAGATGGAAGGTGGCCAAGGCGTGAGCAGAAGGTAGATGGTGGAGTGCGGATACAGTTGAAAGGGTGTGAGGATTGAAGTCGTTGGAAAATACAGAACGCATATCGGAATTGAAGGTGCCGTGTCGTAGTGATCGTGACAAGTGTGAGAGAGCATTTGGTCATTGCGTGACATATAGGCGGATTAACGGGCGGGCGTTCTGATAGTTCGAGAGAATGGTAAAGAGATGGAAGGTGGCCAAGGCGTGAGCAGAAGGTAGATGGTGGAGTGCGGATACAGTTGAAAGGGTGTGAGGATTGAAGTCGTTGGAAAATACAGAACGCATATCGGAATTGAAGGTGCCGTGTCGTAGTGATCGTGACAAGTGTGAGAGAGCATTTGGTCATTGCGTGACATATAGGCGGATTAACGGGCGGGCGTTCTGATAGTTCGAGAGAATGGTAAAGAGATGGAAGGTGGCCAAGGCGTGAGCAGAAGGTAGATGGTGGAGTGCGGATACAGTTGAAAGGGTGTGAGGATTGAAGTCGTTGGAAAATACAGAACGCATATCGGAATTGAAGGTGCCGTGTCGTAGTGATCGTGACAAGTGTGAGAGAGCATTTGGTCATTGCGTGACATATAGGCGGATTAACGGGCGGGCGTTCTGATAGTTCGAGAGAATGGTAAAGAGATGGAAGGTGGCCTAGGCGTGAGCAGAAGGTAGATGGGGGAGTGCGGATACAGTTGAAAGGGTGTGAGGATTGAAGTCATTGGAAAATACAGAACGCATATCGGAATTGAAGGTGCCGTGTCGTAGTGATCGTGACAAGTGTGAGAGAGCGGGAGCAACAGCGTCAAGTGGGTTGAGGGGAATATTGAAGGTGGATGCAGAATGAGGGTGTGGGCGGAGGTGGTAAAATTGCTGGGTAAGAAACGTGAGAGCGACTATGAAGCGTCAGGGTGAGTGTGAAGCTGAAGGGTGAGTGAGTTGTGATGTTGGGTGTGAGAGTTACAGGCAAAGTGAGTACGAGGTGTGAGGAATGAATCGTTGAGTTGAGTGTCATTGTGAGTGTGAATGTGAAGTGGGAGAAGTGCTTGAGTTTATGCTAGAGAGCATGGTGTGTAGAATGGGATGTGAGGTGTGAGTACGAGGTATGAGGATGATGGTGAGGGTAGTGCGAGATGCAAGGCCAAATTTTGAGGGTGAGATGGGAAGAATGAGAAGTACGTGTAAGTTGTAAAGAGTAGCGAGTGAGGAGTGATCGTGAGTATGAAAGTGAGGTGTGAGAAGTGAGTCTTGCGTGAGGCGGAATTTGAGACGTGAAATGTGGGGAGTGAAAGTACGAATATGAGGTGTAAGGAGTGACACGTGCGTAAGTGTGAGAGTGAAAAATGAGACGTGAGTGTTAAAATGTGAAGTAATGCACGAGGCTGAGTGTGAGCGTGAGAAATAAGGGGTGACGCTGAGTGTCAGTGGGAGTGTGAGATGGAAGGAGTGGTGCGTGCGTGTGACAGAGAAGTCAGTAGTGCGTGAAGGTCAGGGTGTGAAGTAAGAAGTGAAAAGTCATTGTGAATGTGAGGTGGGAGGAATTAGAAGTGCGTGTGTGTGAATGCGAGGAGGGGTGAGAAATGCGTGAGTCGAATGCGAGAGAAATGAGAAGCGCGTGAGGGTGAATGCGAAGAGGGGTGAGAAGTGCGTGAGTATGAATGTGAGGAAGGTGAGATGTGGGTGAGTGTGAGTGCGTGAGTGTCAATGCGAGGTGGGTGGAGTGAGAAGTGCATGAGTGTGAGTTGCGTATGTGAAATGGAGAGGGGTGAGAAGTACATGAATGTGAATGCGAGGTAGAAGGAGTGAGATGTGCGTGAGTGGTGAGTGTGAATGCTAGTGGTGAGTGTGAATACGAGTGGTGAGTGCGAATGCGAGTGGTGAGTGCGAATGCGAATGGTGAGTGCGAATACGAGTGGTGAGTGCGAATGCGAGTGGTGAGTGCGAATGCGAGTGGTGAGTGCGAATGCGAGTGGTGAGTGCGAATGCGAGTGGTGAGTGCGAATGCGAGTGGTGAGTGCGAATGCGAGTGGTGAGTGCGAATGCGAGTGGTGAGTGCGAATGCGAGTGGTGAGTGTGAATGCGAGTGGTGAGTGTGAATGCGAGTGGTGAGTGTGAATGCGAGTGGTGAGTGTGAATGCGAGTGGTGAGTGTGAATGCGAG
>BLKR01010362.1:0-58980 GCA_011170035.1 Teleogryllus occipitalis | reverse complement strand
ATATTTAGGTTGTACTATTAGGAAAGCAAAAAGTTGAGTAAATGTAAAAAAAATGTTCTTTGGGCGACGATAGATGACAGTTGACCAGAGAGCGGAGCAAAACCTTAAAGTCAGACTAAACAGGAATTATAGAACTTTGCTACGACAATGTCTGTGCCATTCTGTAGCACCTCTAGTGTAAACTTCTTGTTTAACAATCACTATGGTTCTTCATTAGCAAAACTGTTCCCTATGACCACAGATACGAAAATAATATTACAACGCGTTAATGGGCAGCTCTGGGTGTAAGATAACGCTGGAGTTATCGGTGAAGATTTCTTATTTTGTCATAAACATCCGATAAAGTTTGTAAGATGAAACTATCACCCAGAATAGATATTCTTAGGAAGGTCCCAATAATAAAAATCTTAATCGATGGAATAGTAATTCCTTACCTAAGGAAATATAGAGGAGAAAACGACGTTAGCGGTCCATCGTTAGATCCCCCATTTGTATGCTACTGTTAAAACGACACTGAATAATTTGAACGATAATTGGATGTGTGTGAATTTATCGATATTAATCAATTTCAGAACGCCTGAGTTGCAATCGATTTCGCAAAGCAAGAGTTGTGAATTGGAATTCCATATTACGGATTAGTTTAAGAGAAACAGTTAATGGACGGCAATGAAAACTATTGCCTCCTCTACAAAGCTCATTCTCAAAGTAAGTTTCCCTTACGAATATCAGAGAGCATGCCATATAATTGAAAAGGCTGTAGCGCGTGTGTTAAGGATTAATGACGTAATCATATGCGCCAGGTAACATTGCTTGATTCCAAACAGTAGCACGAGTATAGCGGATGAAGATGTCGCCTTTAATTCAATCCCCTGCCGCTTGATATGATGATTATCGTTGGCCTCGGCCAATGATAAGCTTTTTCAACGCACGGAACGTGGTACTGATCGAAATCCATTGTCATCTGTGTCAGATGCAGTGCTTGATTTATAAAATTCTAAGTCCCAGAAAGCACCCCAAATTCATTATCAATTTAGTGGAATTAGATATTTTTAATATAATTTAATAATTACAAAACATACTTAATAACAATAAGAAATAGTGGTAGCACTAGCTTTATGTGTATCTAATAATAATAATAATAATAATAATAATAATAATAATAATGATAATAATAATAATATAGTAATAGGAAATAAAAAATAGAATTTATAATGATATTTTAATGTTCTTACTAATAATTTAATTACATTCTTATCATTCGCAGCAATGACACAGTTCAGGGGAAAATTATTTAATTTTGAGTTTACGAAAGTTGATCGAACTAAAAATCGAAATGGCCAAGTGTTTGTACTCTGCTTTTTGTTTTTACTAAACTGTTCCCGAAGTAACGAAACACCGTTTTGTCACGTTCCGCCAGAAATAAAGCCCTGGTCAAATATGTTGAGTGGGCATTATGAGCAGGCAGATGGTGTGGTACATGGAATTTTCCACAAGCTCGACCAAATATACATGACAATGGGCAGTGGATGGCCATCCCTCGTTACGGACAATCCCAAGGAGAAATTGCAGCAGCGCATTGTTTAGAACCGACGTTTCACGATTACGGAACTCAGTAGCCATTTCCCGCAGGTTTCCCATATGAACGAAAACTGAAAATCTACCAACGTATCGTTAAAGTAGTGAAGGGCGAAATCAATTATATGTATCTTGATTTTGTGTTGTTGTTTTTTTTAAGAAAATGACAAATATATTCTAATTTAGGTGAATCATCACAAGATAGGTTCACTTCACAATTTAGAAGTGAGGAAATGCTTTGATGTATGGACCATTGGCTCAGATGGAATGGAGGAATTAGATTAGAGGAAATGGCTTAAATGTATGGACAGAGCCATTTTTAAATCTGGGGTACAATTAAGGTAAAATATTAATAAAAATATATTAATTACAATATTAACATCGCATGTAGGAAAGAAACTAAGAAATGCTTCTCGTGAGCTTGAAACGATGGGTTTCCAATCATTCGCTGCTTTTCCCTTCGAAAACACTGATCCCCAAATACCAGGACGAGTCCAAGGTCTGCCATCGATTTCGGCCTGGCAAAAAGAATTCAAAGGTAACACTAGGTCTATTCTGAAACAAGGATGTTACACGAGTAAAAACGACAGTATGCGTAGTAGCGACAGACCAGAAAAAAGGCGAGAGCCCAAGTTATCAGCGGTCGTCTATCGGTTCTGTTCATCTCTGTAAGACATTTCTGCTCAAGGCCAGTGCGTTTACAGTGCAGTTTGGCACTGAGGCACTGGGTCGTGACTAAAAATGAGTTACGTGGATGAGGTCCAATTCAATTAACCAGCTGATTCTAAGAGAATGTACGTGCGAAACCAAGAATAGAATGGGAATATGACATATAAGCACGAATATTTATATTTCTCATTCACAAAACAAGTAAATAATGAATGAGATAAATGATCTTTCGAATTAGGCAAAATTCACGCAGGCATACATTATTGAGTGCGTCAAAATGACAAACATGTATGTGGTCAGTTTTCTAATAAATAACGTATAAAGTCTGGTAGGCCTTTTCATTATCGACAATGTCTACCTGAAACAATATATTCAAATCCGGAGTCAAGAGAAGACGAGGAATAAATGTGGCTCATCTCTCTTTTTTTCAAAATTTTTACCATAAAACATTCTAATTAATTTAAATTCATTTTAAATAACTTATTATTTAAATTATGAACGTCCACTGTTGTAATTCCCGCCAACTTTCGAATATAATCCGAAAGCGGAATGAATCGCTCGGGACATATGAACTCGCGATATCTCGAGGAAACGAACGTTCCACTTCCCGTCAAAGCACATACGAAGTTGGGGCATGATTCGCATAGGAATCAGAGTAATGTGCACACCATTCCTCTGCAATTTCAGAACACTCTTTTCGGAACGCATTAGTGTAATCTCACTGATGCTGCTAAATAACCAGAAAAAACAAGTGGTGCTCAAACAGCACGTACTTTCTCGACTGTATTCGCATGCACAATTCCACGAAAAGTAACTTCTAAAAAATTGTTCATGACCGTATTTCAACATCTCTCTTTAAGGAATAGATTTCATTAAGGGAAAAATCTTAATCATAATAATTGTAGTTAGACGCCGTAATCTTAATAATTATAGGAAGACGCGGAAAACATTTTGAAGTTTTGAAATTTTTGAAAAATCAGGATTTTTAACGAAAATGAGACCAGCACCATTCTTTTAAACGTCCTTCACACTATCCAAACACAAAATTTAATAAAAAACGATAGAGACTTTTTTTGAAAATGTCCCAGGGACTTCATGTTAAGTACCTCCAAAATTAAAATATCGATTTCAAATTCAGGGGGCCGCGACATCAGCCAGATTGAGTGGGGAATATCAATTTTGGAGAAAATCGGCTGAACTATTTAGCTGCTACTGTTGTTCGCAGACTGACGGACGGACAGCCAGACAGTCAGACGTTTTGACGTGATTCGATTTTACGGTATCAAGGATCCACAAAACATGGATTATGCACACTACGTGTTAGATGATTTTTTCTCTAAATTTAGCAACTGGATTTATCCACTTTTTCGTTACCAGAACTCTGTAATAAGTTTTTTTCTGACGAAAATTCGTCGTTTTTCGAGTGGCATTACGTAGCTTTCTCTCTACCGCGTAAGCGGTAGCGAGAAAATAAAAAAGGAAAAACGCAGATGCCTCAGGCCGAGAAAGAAGGAAATTGAAAAAAGCGCGCGGCGCGTGGGCCGCGCAAATTGGCGCCCGCTCGCCTGGCCGCCGCGCCGCCAGGTGGCGCGTGTTGGGCGCGAGGGCTAAAGCGCGCGCGCCAGCGGGCTGGCGGGCGTGCCACCTCGCGGGGTATTTTTGCGACGCAAGGGCGCCTGCGGGGTGCGGTGGGAAGGCGGGCAGTGTCGCTGCCGTGCTCCCCCTCTGCCCTGCGCCCGCGGCCGGCTCAGGTGACAGAGACAGCCGGATTGCTCGCGTACCTTCGGAGTGCCAGCACTCGTTTCCTCCATTGCATCGCCTCCCCCCTGGTTTCCTCTATTTCTTCTTTCTCATCTTCTCTGCCTCTTTATTCGTCTTTCAGTATCCTGCGTAGTCTCTCCGCCTCCTCAGACTTTACGGCTCCTCCATTGTCTCCCCGTCTTTTCAACGTTATCCTTACTCCCCTACTCCTATTTCCCATATTCCCATTCTTCTCCTCCTCGTCGTCTTCTCATCCTTCCCATCCTCCTCCTCTCCCATACATCACCCTTCGTCCTGCTTTTCCTTCTCTTATTTTTCCTATTTCTCATATTTTTCCTCCTTGTTCCTTGTTCCCACTCCTCTTCTTCTTCACTTCCTCTCCTGTCTCCTCCTTTCTTCATTCTCTCATATTCTTTCTCCTCCCTTCCCTTTCCACCTTCTCCTCTTCCTGTTCTCTCTCCGCATTCATCTCTTCGCTCGCCTCCGCTCCCGGCCCTCTCGTCTCCTGGGCGCCGTGCGGCACGCGTCGGCCGAAATAAGACGGAGAGGAACAGCGAGCGGTGAAGACGGAGCGCTGGCGCGGGCGCGGGTGCGGGCGCGGGCGCGGGCGCGGGCGCGGGCGCGGGCGCGGGCGCGGGCGCGGGCGCGGGCGCGGGCGCGGGCGCGGGCGCGGGCGCGGGCGCGGGCGCGGGCGCGGGCGCGGGCGCGGGCGGGTGGCGCATGTGTACTACAAGGTCGCCTCGCCTCCCCTCCGTCTGCCTCCACCTAGGCTACGTCACGCAAGATGCGCTTGCGGAGCTAGGGCGGCCTGTGCTAAAACGCTCTCGACAGCTCACGGTAGAGCATATGGGCGTATACCAAGACACCAGGTTTCGATTCCTGAAAGAGGTAGTCGATTCTTTAAAAAGCTCAAAGATCTTTAATAATTCTATATTTCTCTGTAATAATTAATAATTACATGTGCATAACAACTGCGTCATATATTGGCAGGCATCAACGAAATAGAAAGCTTATTCCTGCTTAGTTGTCAAGCAAATAACTGTTGTAAAGTGGTAAAAGACAAGTGAATAATAATAACAATAATAACAATAATAATAATAATAATAATAATAATAATAATAATAATAATAATAATAATAATAATAATAATAATAATAATAATAATATCCGCGGCTTCACTCCGTTGAACCTCCATGAACGAAATTATGATTTAAACATCTCTACCCACCAGTCGAACTTTAATGAATGGAAACAACAAGAAATACATGGAAGATACCCAAAACTCTTGTTTCGAGATGATGTAGACAGACGTTCCTCGGTGGAGTGGCTTTTGGAGAAACAAATATATCCTGAGACCGAGGGTTTTATGATATCAATTCAAGACCGAGTTATCAAGACCAGAAACTATCGAAAACATTGTTTAAAAGAAGATGTGGATAAATGTAGGAAGTGTGGAGCTGTAGGAGAAACTATAGAACACATCACAGCTGCATGTTCTTCCCTCTCAGACAGTGCTTACTTGGGAAGGCATAATCAAGTTGCGAAAATCGTGCACAGGGCAATTGCAATAGAGCATAAATTATTGGATGAATCGACACCGCCATTCTATAAGTACACCCCTCCTCCAGTACTGGAAACAAGTTCCACCCTTTTGTACTGGGACAGACAGGTTTTAACTGATCGCACTGTCGATTACAATAGGTCAGATATTCTCCTTATAGATAAAAAGAAGAAAGAAGGAGTAATAATAGACATCGCAGTACCATAATCCCACAACATCAACCAGAAAGAAACAGAAAAAAGTTCGAAATATGAAAACTTATCTTATGAACTAAAACATGTTTGGAAATTAAATGCTACCAAAATATACCCACTCGTGATATCGGCGGAAGGCCTGGTCAGTAAAAACTTCCTTAAAAACTTAACAGAACTTAAACTACCCAAAAACGTTCTGAACATGGGACAGCGCGCAGTTTTGTTGCAAACAACCCATATCGTAAGAAAATTTTTATCTTAAGTCCAGACCTGTGACCGAACCTGTCCCCAAAACAACTCTGGGGAAGGTGAGCATTTTTACCAGCAAAAATAGCCGAGAAAACGTATAATGATAATAATGATAATAATGATAATAATGATAATAATAATAATAATAATAATAATGTCGCGCGACTATTAAAATAATTCTATAGTCTTACCCCTCCTCCTAACCAAGCCTCCAATTACGCCCGCGCGTTCCGGCCCATAGTGGATATCAAGATAAGGATCGCATCCTACTTTGCTATGTAGGAATCTCTACTGTGAAAATGTCTCGCATATTGTAGAATCATGAAGAATCATGAAGAATCATGAAATCCTCTTTTGCGTATTTCTTATTGAGGGATAATTTGAAGATATTTCTTATTGAGGGATAAAAAATATCCACAACGTACTATCATTTTGAGAATATTTCCTCAAGAAATGGCCACATTATAATTGAAATTGCAATACAACAAGTACAATATTTTTTTAGAATATATGACGACCTTATTTTAATAATGGATCAACTGCATCGTAACTTATTCTGAGATATCGAGATTTGAATTAAATTAAGATAATTAAAAATAAAAATCTAAGCAATTAGTATTACAAAAAAATGCTCAATTTTTTCTTTAAGTGTTTAGAAGACATACAACTTTTTGAACTTCTCACGCATATTTATTATCTACAATGAAAATGTCATTTAATTAATTTGTAAACATAACAGCTTCAAATGATCTCTGATGAAGATTTTCGAAATCTTGAAAATGATCGTATATGAGAGAGACAAAACTCGTACATTTTCAATAACGCTCAAACAATATATTCTAAAAGACAGTGGCATTTTTGATGAAAGAAACCATATTAAAATAGTGTGAGTTATTCCATGATATTTTGATATTCTCTTTTCGATTCAAGTAACACGACATCGAAAAATAAATAAATAAATAAATAAATAAATAAATAAATAAATAAATAAATAAATAAATAAATAAATAAATAAATAAATAAATAAATAAATAAATAAATAAATAAATAAATAAATAAATAAATAAATAAATAAATAAATAAATAAATAAATAAATAAATAAATAAATAAATAAATAAATAAATGTGTGTTTTTACTTTTTTGTCTACCACGTACTTACGGAGAAAAGAGAAATTATTGTAATGCTTCAGAAGGAAGTGGCGATTTTCTTGAAAAAAGTAGTATTCTGAGGCTCTGATTTCGAGAAAGTTGAAAACATTTGTTTCTTTATGTAGCAAATTGTCCCCTCTAGCACTTTGTATAGTCTTAACGCACGTTTGTGGGTCCTTGATACTGAAAAATTGGTTTACCGCAAAATGTCTATCTGTCCGTTTGTGGTCAATGCTTGCGCCTCAACAGCATACACGGTTTTCTCCAAAAATGATAATGCCCGTTCGATCTGGCCGAACCAGAGGGCCTGTGAATTTCCTTTTTATTTTGGGGGTACCTTACACAAAGCCTTAACGTTTTCAAAATGTTCACAAAAATAAAACCACGTCTTCAAATTTTTTGATTAATTTCGAAAAGAGCAATGGATGGCGCTGGTCTAATTTTTGTTGAACTCTCTGAATTCTCGAAATTTGCATTTAGTTCACATTAAGTTCACATTTTTTGGCGTCTTCCTACAACTACATATTGAAAATTGAGATTTTTTTTGTTAACATGCATGTTTTTCAATGGCACAAATTAATAATGATAGAAATTAATAAATATTTTTAAATAATGGCATGTACAATTTTGTGAAAATGGATTAGTTTTGGCATATGTTCGCGTAAAGTAGGGAGATAAAAAAAATTTTGCTCAAAAACGGCATCACATTTTTTCTCTATTTTTTTTCTTGAATAAAGCAAAATACGATAATAAAAATTGTTCAGGTCCCGGATTTGATGAATTCTGACTTTTCGAAAATTGCAAAAAATTTACATCGCAAAACTACAATATTGATAATAGAGATTCTTTCATTAAAGATATTTATTCTAGGATATTCAGGTCTTTAAATAATGTACTGTACAAGGTTTAGAAAATATAAGCAGTTTTCGCGTAACTTTTGCTTCAAGAGAAGGCAATATAAAAATTTCTTAAAATTGGAACCAATTTTTAAATTTTCTCGAATAGAGAATGTACGCTGATAAAAATGACGCAGATTTCATTTTCAATGAAGTTAAAATTAATGCGAAAATGTTGCAGCTCCTCTAGTTGCTTTCTCGCATACTACTTACGTAATACACAATGTATTGTACAGTTGCAGGGAAAGAACGGCGATTTTTCTTCAGAAGAACTCATTGTGGGGCCCTGATATAGAAAAGTGGATAAATCCTAATCCTATGTGTATTAAATTACTTTTTCTAACACGTTGCGTACTTACAATCAATATTTTGTGGGTCGTTTATACCGAAAATGACGGAAAAATATCTGTCGTCCGTCCGTCCGTCAATGGTCAACGCTAACTCCTAAACCGTTTTCTCCAAAATGAACATTATCCGATCCATCTGGCCAAACTGGAGGCACTGCAATATGAAAAGTATATTTTGATTTTTAGTGATACTTTCAATAAAGCTTCAAAATTTTCTTAAAATTGGCTTCAGATTTTTTTACTTTCTCGCTCTTACTTCGTAAGAAGAAAAAGTATTGTAATCGTGCGCCTGGAAAAGGCGAATTTTTAATAGTTCTTTTCACCGGCAGAAGAAAGGACGATTAAAAATGGTGCAGATCTCATTTTCGTTGAATTATCTGAATTTTCGAAAATTGCAAAAATTCAACCTTTTTTCTACGTTTTTCCTAATCTGTAGATGCGATAGGGATTGTTTTTACTTTTTAACATTTACTTCGTAAGAAGGGAAAGTATGGTAAACGTGCGCGGAAAATGGCGAATTGTCAGTAGAAAAACTCTTATTGTCGGGCCCTGATAACGAAAAAATGGATAAATCTTGTTCTTATATACTGTAGTATATAACTTGTTCTAACATGTAGTATAGTCAGAATCCGTTTTGTGTGTCGTTGATACCGTAAAATCGATTGACGGCAAAACGTGTCTGTTCGTCCGTAGTCTGTTTGTGGTCAACGCTACCACCTAAACCGTTCAGCCGATATGCATTTAATTGATATTCCCCGATCGATTTAAAAGATCACAACTCCCTTCGAGTTTGAAACAGAGAGTTTAATTTTTAGGGTTACTTTATATGAAGTCTCAACAAAATTTTGAAAATTTTCTCAAAAATGGCAAAATTTTTCGATTAAACTTCGTCCTCAGATAGCGTAAAGGACGCTTAAGAGAATAATGCAGACTCATTTTCGTTCAAATTCCTGATTTTCAAAAATTGCAACAGTTCACATTTGTTTCAGGTTTTCCTTCAACTAAAACATTGAAGATGGAGATTTCCTACAATAAAATCTGTTCTTTAAAGACAGATCTTGAAAGAAGGTCATGTTCAATTTTTCGAAAATATGAGCAGTTGTCAGGTAATTTGGCGTGAAATATAAGCAATCATTAATTTTTTTAAACATGTTTTCTCTCAAAAATTGTCTCAACATTTATTTTAAAAATTTTCTTCTCCTATGTATGAAAGGACGGTAAAAATTTCGTGCTAATCTCATTTCCCGCTAACTCTCAGTTTTTTCGAAAATTGCAAAATTTTAACACTTCAAAACTAAAAAATTGAATATAGAGATTTTATCCTTAAACAAAACCTATTCTAAAAAATCAGTGCTTCAAAAAAGGTTAGTACAATGGTTTTAAAAAATGAGTTTTTGCGTAATTTGTGCTTGAAATTTATGCTATTGATAAAAAAAAATTCCCAAAAAACGCTCCAATTTTTTCTTCAATTTTTTCCAGAGAGAGAACAAGGAACACTTAAAAAATTAGTGCAGGTCTCATTTTCATTAAATTCTCTGAATTTCCGAAAATTGCAAATTTAAAAATAATGCGATAATTCCAAGAATTGGCTTGAGAATCTTCTTGGGTGTTGGATTTGTTTCTCTATCGTTTTTTTGTTATTTTTTTTGTCAGAATGTCAAAATTCAGATATTTTGCACCTGTTTACATGTGTAATAAATATCTGTAAAAATACCTGTTTACATGGGGATATGGTCTCTAGTCACACTGATTAGTAAAATGAAAAAATGTTTATAATTTATTAATATTTACTTATAGTATTATTCTTTACAAAATAAAAGTAACAACCTATTTTTCAATTTTCAATGGTGCAAAGTAAATGATGAACAATATGGGTTATAATATTTCTGGAAAGGTGGTGCTCATAATGAGAAAATCATTAAAACAATAAAATCAGAATTTTACAATAAGTCTGAATCTATCAATATTAAAATAGACAATCTTTCATACACGTGATATAGAGTGATTTTCTTTCACGTTGTGCATAAGGCAAATATAATGATCTTCTTTTTACTCCTTCACAACGAGGCTCAGAACTGTTCTGATCACCTCATTCTGATCTACCCACATTACTGTAACCTGTAAGTCTCTATAAGAGAACTTTGGTAGTCCATTTGGTTCCATCCTGTTAAATGCTGGAAACATTTCTGTTCATATGTTTTAATGTCATAGGCTATCAATATTTAATTTTGTGCTTATGGTCTTGTTTAGAACTCTCCCTAGAAGTTGGACCCAGTAGAGCTCTTAAGAAATTTATTTGGGAAGACTCTAATCTTCTTTTGTCATTGTTTTGTTTGTATTCATATTCACTTGTATTTCAGGGTAAATGTCATAAGATATTTTGCAGCTAAGGTAAGTTAAGCTAGAAACTTCTTCAATAACTTGGTTGTTGATAACAGTTTTTATTCTCAAATATTTAATTTGGTATTCTTAATTTATGATTAATTTTATTAATTAGCATAGTTAAATTACTTATTACCTTACCTTTTTCACTAGATACCCTTAAATGGCAACTTTATAGCACTCGGTTGAGGCATGTTATATTTCTTTGGATAACATTGGATATTGGATAACATTTGGATAACATATTTTTCTTTGGAAACAAAAATATATAGTTTTTGAAATGTTAATCTCTCACTTTGTTAAATTTATAATAATAATAATAATAATAATAATAATAATAATAATAATAATAATAATAATAATAATAATAATAATTATTATTATTATTATTATTATTATTATTATTATTATTATTATTATTATTATTATTATTATTATTATTATTATTATTATTATTATTATTACTACTATTTTTTCATCTTTCAACTATTAATAGTTAAATGGTTGGGAAGTGATTCTGAAACTCAAAAAAGTGTGCAGATGATTTTCTCCCCCATACGTCACATACAGTTTTTTACTGTTTTTGACTAAGTAAATATCTAAATATCTGAGGTAGACAATTAAGAACTGGATCATCTGTATGCATGAATTTCTTGATGCATATATTTTTCAATATTTGTATACCTTTATTGGATTTGTGGTACTCCGTAGCTCCATAATTTTGTTTATGAATATGTTGAAGAGGCTCTTTACTTTTACAAGATCTGATGTTTTGCAATCATAGACCCTAATACAAATTTCAGTATTCCCACACATGCATTTAATGGCATTTATCAAGTTTCCTGGAATGTAATAGCTCTCTAAAATACACCATAATTTTGATCTCTCCATACTGTCATGCACTTTCCAATAATTCAGGAACTTTGCAATAATGCAGATTGAAGTCTCTTCTTTTCTTTAATATCTGTTTCAAAATGAAAATTGCACCACAGCTGCTTCTTTATTTCCTAAACCCATCAACCTTTCCCTGTAGGTTATGCTTCTTCTCCTTGAATTTCAATATTGTGGTATACAATTTTGAAGATGTTGTCAGTAAAGAAATCCCATGATAATCATCACAGTCTTCTTTTGACCTCTTCTTATGTAACTTCTTCTGACCACCTTTTATGTCTATTAATTAATTATTAAGGCTTTGTTTCAGTCTGCACGTACTTTGCTTTCAGTCCGAAGATTGTCAATGTGAGAACCTTAGCACCTGATCTCTTGCATATTTCCAAAATTCCATTGGCACACCACCCAATCGCACAGATTTCATATTATTTCTTTTCTTTAGAGCTAATTCCAACTCATCTATTGTCATGGCTTCATTCTTTGTATTTTTTGTGTCTCTATTTTCCCAAAATTATCCAAGTTTAAGTGTCCTGTTTCCTGTTCAAACCATTTTTATTCAAGAATCACCTTGTTTGTTCTTGGACATATTTTTTAATATTTTAAAACCAATTCTTTGTGAGCCAGTGATATTCTGCTCTAATCTTTTTAGAGAAGATCTCCCAACAGTCCTTGTGTGCTTTACTGAATGACAGGCATATTATAGTTATAAATCATTTATATTCTATGTATTCTTCTGTTGTTTTTTGTATTTAAATATTTCTGATAAGCAATGGTTTTAACTTGATGGTTCTGTTTCCAAATTTCCTCATTTCATATTTTCAGTCTTGCAAGTATTCACTTCTATTGGTAACCAAGGCATTCTGAAGCTAATTGTAATATGCAAGCAATATTTTTTTTAATAGTTTTAATTTGCAATGTTTTGAGAAAGTATTTAGTTCTCATCATCAGGATGTAACAGCTTCATTTTATTAATACTAAATATATTTCATATACTTATAAATATAAATTTGTGCAATGAATAGCATTAAAGCTCACTGTATATTACTGTGTAATAATTAATTTATGGAGCAAAATAAGATGAGCTAATGAACTTTGTAGAAATTTATTGTAGCATATTAGTTCTTGCTATTGTTGTCAACATATGGGAGTCTGGCTTCTTTTCTGAGTGTTTTGGATAACACAAATTTCCGTAGTTCATGCTACCAACCTATAGCTATATTTATTTATTTATTTACGTCAAAAAACAGTTAAAAACTGCGTATGACGTATATTTCCTGGTGATGGGGCTGCCACCTTTGTGCATCCACGCTTGTTCTACGTTTTTGTATCAAGCTATCTTTCCTTCAGACAGGCTGTCAATTAAGGCTGTGGATCCCTACCTGACCCAAGTAATTAGGTAAGGGATGAAAAAATTGGATAACTAGGATATCTCAGGGAAAATAGGAAGATATAGAGATGGATAAGTAGTAAAAGAAAGAAGGCAAGAGATTTTATTAGGAAATCTGAAGATCAAATTAATAACTCCTTAGCCCTTGAAACCTAAGTGTGTTGGGGTCAAAAAACACAAGGTGCCAAAAAAAGTAGAACAAGAGAAGAAAAGTGTGGAACAAATAAGTCAAAGCAAAATCACACTAGAAAGAGAAAGAGAAGAATGAAAAAGAATTTATTTAGGCTTTGATAGGAAGGGTAATAAGAAAGGGATATAGTGGAAACTGGATTAAAGATTATTTCAAATTGGGAAAGGTGGTCAAAAGTGGTTAAGGAGGAGGAATAGTGAACGAGGGAAATCTCAGAAGAAGTCAGAGCCCCTTTTTGGAAGGGGAAATCTGGCTAACTGCACAGCTCCCTCACTCTAGCAGGATAATACAGGTAATGGGGTTGCTACATCGTCACTTACCAAAATAATTATACTTCCTCAAATATTTTGAGTAAGAATATTCAATATTCTGCAACATATTATTGTAATAAAGTTAAAAATATTAATTGAGTGTTCAAAGAAGAGTTGTAAAAGAATCATGTAAACAATTCTGTACTCTATAAAAAATATACCTTTTTCTTACATGTGTTCTATTCCTGTATATTTGAAGTTTTACTTCTGATGTACATGGAAGGCATGCACTCACTTTCTTGTATAATTTCTACAGTTACAGTATAATGATATATTTTTGTGAAATAGGTCTGCTAACGCACCACATTTCATCTGACACCAACAGTCATTATCTGAGCTTACAACATATACAACCTTTCTGACTTATATCTTTATATTGTTGCCCACACAAGAGAAAAAATAATTATAAAAATGCTGGTAACCTTACTGACACTATAATACTGAATTACCTTTAAAAACATTGGGAAAGGGCCTTATAAAGAAAATCATATTCAAAGTAAATCAACTATGAGAAGAAAAAATACAGTTCACCAGATTCTGAGGATAATTGAAGTGGAAATAATAGCACAAAACCAACAGACATAGCTCAAAATTAAAATATTACAGATGTTTATACATTACTGTTTTCTGAATAAATGGAGAAAATAATGAAAATAACTGAGAAGTTTCTAAGTCCATTAATTTATGTTCCTTGATTTTCATTACAGTGTTCTAAGTTTGTTATTAAAAATATATATTAACATATACTTCTGGTGTTGCCAAATTGGAGGCCATATTTGGTGTAAATTTCTGGTGACAGAAAATAAATATAAGTACTGAAGTCTGTTTGTTTCTTGAGGTTCTTGACCCAATTTCAAAACTAATAAAAAAAACTAAACTAAAGGAATTTAATTATGATATTATCTCAACCTCAAAATAAGGTCAGAATTGTGCAAACTTAAAGACTATTTGAAGCACACAATTCATTAACATTGTGTTTTGAAAATTAAATATTTGCATTTTTGTAATAAAAGTAATTTCTTGATTGGCAGAGTGTTGGATTAATTTTGGAATATTAAATACAAATTTTGTTCACAATTTTCTCTAGCTTTTTTCAGTGAAGGTACAAAGATACCATACAGAGGGGAACAACACTAAGCAGAATTATAATAGCAGGAATACACACTAATAGAATTACATAACATTTAGGAATAAGTTCTTATTTGTGTTCCTTTACATAGAAATCTCATAAATTTTGAGCCAGATAAGACATAATAATTCCGGCACATACTTGGAAAAAAACTTCCATCAAAAATATGCGTTGCTTGTGTTGCCAATATACTGAACAAAAAATGATAATGAATTTCAGATCATTCTACAAATTGTTGGTATGCAGTGAATTATCAAAATTCTAGTTATTTAGGCACATTTTTATGTTTGTAAGCATTTATCAATACATGAAGACACAGCAATGCTTCATGTTCACATTTCTTGTACCACAACTTCTGGGCTCACCCTCAAAAAATTGAGATACATTAAATAATTATAGAATGTGGTTAAATTATTCATAAAAGAAGTGTCTGATGAAATGTTTTATTTGGGTAGTTTCCACAATATTTTATAAACAATCCAATTCAGAAGAAGATTGCAATATAAAGTATTTATTGTTGAAATGAATTATAGAGAGAAAAAGGTTTATTGCAACATTCCTCATGTGAATTGAGTATGCAGCTTCTGGCAAAACCACATAAGTAAATCATTCTCATAAATTATTCACAAATATAGCGTCACAAAACTCTCATTTTGTTGAGTTCTCTTTTTGCTATTTGTGGTAGAAGTAGAACCGAGGGAATGGGTAGGTATATTGTAAGTAATACTAAATAGGAGTAGAATTGGGGGTAGGTATTTTGTAAGCAATACTAAAATATCAAATCTGTAGTTTGTTTACCAATGCAAATAAGTTTTCTACAACTTGGGAGTGTATCTAGTATTATCAAGTTTTCATATGTTGTTAACTTTGCTTCGTAGGTATTTCTATTTTTAACAATTAATACTTACTACAATCTTGATCTGAATTTGATTGCTTGTGTACTATTGTAGGAACTATCAAAATAAAAATTAAATAATGTGCAAAAATGTTGGATTATGTATAATTTTTGTATTTGCTATTGAACTCATACTTTGAATTATGTTAAAAAATTCACAAGTTATAGGAATGGGCTGAGTTAAAAAACTGGCATTAAAATTTCATAAAAGTCATTTACAAACTGAAGGGAAATTGTATTTCCCCTCGCAATTCTCTCGTATGCAGTGCAAAAGAAAGTAAACGGTGTTTACTGGGAAATTCATACATCAAACAAAAACAAGTACAACCTATTTCTATGAATACTTATAAATGTTTTTTGAAATTCAGTACGTAATATTTCAAAATTTTCCATCGTTAATTTTTCTCTATGCATGTCTTTAACATTTTAAAATATTTAATGACAAAAATGTATTTTAAGAATTGAAAAAAAAAGTAAGATTATGCAGTGGGCTTTGTTTAATTTGTGTGTTGAGTAAATATAATTGTTTACCTATGTTTCCTTGATAATTCTGATTTAAATCAGAACTAAAACCATTTCCTCAATACAAATTCTTGAAGGGAGCCTTGAGATTATGTAATGACAAGATTTTGCATTGGAAATCAAATCAAATCAAATAAATTCAGAAATCTAGTAATATATCTAGTTGTTCCTTAAGAATAAACTGAGGAGACTTGCTTGTAGGAATATAACACTTTTACTGTTCTGGCATATTTTTAGCCAAGATATTTCATTTCACTTTTAGTGGAGCAATTTTATTTTATTTCAAATTATACTGAAGCTTAATCTACTTTGTGTGGACTAACTATGTTATTCATATCCACAACAACCATCTTCAGGTTAAATGTTGAAATTAATGAAAGTAAATTTATGGAAACACAGAAACATATTTGACAAATATTGTTAAAAGTCTATTAAGTATTCATTGATTTATTTCACATTCCCAAAATTAATTCATTTATTCACATGAGAAGCTCTCAATTACGCAGTATCATGAAAGGAACTAGGATATTCAGTTTTGGGGTAGTTAAATTTGGACATGATAATCAACCTGTGTTAATGAGACACATAGGAATAATTGTCAACTAATAAGCTAAGTCTTGCCTGTGTACTTGAAGATTTTCGAGATTTTGAAACTACAAATATATCTATAAACGAATCAATGACAGATGAGATTGAAGAGTTCATTGACTAATTAGTTGACAGACTGGATTGAAAATTGACATCTATGATAAAAGCATAATTTGGGAAGTTGCACCCCAAAACATGAAAATAACTTGGAATAATTAGAGAAAATGTTATGTTGGTCAATTATAAGATTACTATTATAATGAACATCATTTTTAACTAAAACTTTCAAATTACGTAATTTTTTATTATAATCTTCCTTTTGGTGTCATCACTGATAAAGTGTCACTCAGGATCAGATCAACCAGCTCTGTCCCCATTGTACCTACACTCCTGAAGACTTACAAATTCTGACAATAATGGCAGAATAATTTGTTCTATGTTCTCTTAATATTTTGTATTTACAAGTTTCTAGATTTATGGAAACTGTAAAAAATGAACAACGCATTAAGAAATGATATTCTACTCACCCCTGAGGCCTCGAACCTCCTTCTGGTCTCTAACATCACGGAGAATCGTAGCAACATCTTGCAATCTACTCTCAGCTCCTGGTGTGAGTGAACGTGCCCGTTGTCTCATCTGCCAACAAAAAAAAGTATTTACAGTTTCAAGTTTAAAATATACAGCATGCTAAATAATAAATAAAAGAATAACTATTCATACACATCAACATATATTTTCATTTTCTTGACTAGTATTATATGTATTTGCATCTTTAATATTTTCAATAAATAAAATACTATAACACTATTTAATTTTACTAAAATAGAAATTTTGAATTATTTCTCTCTAGAACTAATTCATTTAAATGTAGTTCTGATATTTATGCAAACATTAATCAAGATTTTTAATTCATTTGAACTATTGTTTTTAACTCATACTTCAAATTTTATGTGCAGTATTTCGTGTTGATAATTCCAAGAAGCATGAATAATATAAGAAAGAAATGACTGGGATATGAAAAGAATTGTAAATGTGAATGAATGACACCATTGCGAGTATTCTATCTCCTGTGAATAGCACAGTTACTTATTAGAATATTGATTTGTTTAAAAATTGCTTCTGGAATGGTAATTGAGAAGGTCATTTTTGGTTCAAGAAAATACACTGCCATAATAATATAACTAGGAACACTTTCTTAAAGAAATGAAGAAGGAAAAGGAAAGAAAAAGGGAAGAAAGAAAAAGAAAAAGAGAAAGAAAAAGAGAAAGAAAAAGAGAAAGAAAAAGAGAAAGAAAAAGAGAAAGAAAAGAAGGAAAGAAGAAAAGATCGATAGCCGTGGGTGCCGGAGGACAGTACGTACTCGCACGGTGACGAAGGCGCGATCACAGCCATAGACGTTGCGCGCCAGGATGCAGTAGGTGCCCGCGTCAGCCGGCACGGCTCGCTTTAGCGTCATGCGCACATAGTCGTCGATGGTCTCCTTGAGCGAGCGCTGGCTCGTCGTGATGTCGCGGGTGCCCTTCATCCACGTCACTGCCAAGGCAAATCAAACGTGCTCCAGTGAACGGCATCACAATAAGAAATACACATAACCATGAGTCTTTGGAGATTACGCATTGAAAATTTCCAACCCACGTGTATGCATTAAAATTATCCTACGACTGCACATATGAAATAATTAAAAAATGTTACTGTGTCAAAGATTTACAGTCGCTCAATTAAGGGTACTCCTACAACAATTAGGGATACCCCTCAACTAGGGATACCCCTACAACAATTTATTTTTTCAATATCTATCTTTGGTGAATGAGAAATTACATAGTTTCTTTTAAAAAATAAAATGTTGATAATTTGCACTTGAAAATAAAATTATTATGAACAATTCACCAATGACACATTATTACGCCTTTGTTTAAATGGTAAGTGAAACCCATATTTCGATATCACACATCATTTACAAGTTATGGGAGGTGTTCATAGATGATGGGACGCCTTGAGTAATTAATTAAGTAATCAAAATAAAAATCATGCTAGTGCACACACGGCGCCAAAAAGCAAATTGGGTAAAATACCACCGTTAAAACCAAGCGGACTAATGATCTGCGGCAAATTATTAAAACATTGATACATATTTTACAAGAGGTATAATCACTCAATACTATTACTGTAAAAAAAATTTACGTTCGATTACGAATATTATATATTACGAATATTATATATATTAATATATTACGAATACTTACGTTCGATGTATATTTATTATAAATATGATTTCGCTATTAAGAAGAAGAAATTTATATTTCTAATAAAAAAAGAGGCAGAGAAGTTAAGGTTTATTGGAATATTAAGACGACGAGAGCATTGAAGATTGGCTTATTGTGAGTCGATTAAACCTTCTACGGAGAGTCTCTACAATTCATATACTAATACATAATTTGAGCAACAATCATTATTCATTAATGCTCTGAAAATATCCTCTGAGAAAATGTTAACGAGGCCTTTTGTAATCCACAATGGGCATTAGAAGAGAAAATATTAAGCAAATCTGGTCTCTAGCAGCAAATTAGGTTTTACATTCTTTCTTTGCTGTGGTTATACATATTATATACTATTTCAATTTCATACAGTTTACAAACGTTACTTTCATTCAAGCAATATATTCAGTTCTTGCGATAGCATTGTATAATTTTTTTTAAGTTTCTACTTTTTCGCATATTCCTCACGTTTTTGCATTCCCTGTTAAGAACACTTTGAAAAATATACTGCGTGATAAGTAAGCTAAAACGTTTAACTAACTCACCTCTTGGCTTGGGATCACCCTTTACTCTGAAGGAGACGGTTATGTCTTCGCCTGGCGCAACGGCCATGACGTTGTCAGGTCGGGAGACGAACATGGCGGGATGACCACCTCGTATGCTGCCAGGAGCCACCACCTGCGCACAGAAGAGATGGTTCATTCAACAACCTTAGGCGAAAGAACACGTAAATGGGTGAAGTGATATCAATATTCTGCAGAATTATTATGACAGTGAAATTCGATCAAATTCCATATGAATGTTCAAATGAACTGAAATTAACTGAAGTTAACTGAAATCAAATTTTTAAACTGATAAGTTTGGTTTAAATTTTTTTCACTATCACCCACATTGTTCAAAACTCGAAAAAATAGATATTATAGAATGTTATAAGATACATTCTAAGGAAAAAAACTAAGACAGTACTCCAACGTTATCACGTCGAAAATCAATTTCAATTTTTTTCTATTTGAATTTGGCGTCAAAATTGATTGACAAAATACTTTCAAATTTAAATATTTTCCCCCGTCTCTGCAATTATTTTCAGCCTGATACTTGCAATAAAAGCTGAGGAAAAATAAAACAAGAAAAACACGTTTCTCGTTGTATCTTTACGATTGCCCTTGGAGGCTGATTATGTTGGAATCTACTGCATTTTTTATTCTCTCTCATGTGAGTATCACGATTATCGATTTAGTTTGGAGGCACTTTTCACCAACTTATTCGGTTATATCCCTTTGTCAAAAGTGACTCCAAATTTTTTAATTAAATTATTTTTTCGGATTGAGTTTAAAAATGGCTCATGTCTCATTTTCGATAAACTTTCTGAATTTTCGAAAATTGCAAAAGTTCAACATTTGTTTGGCGTCTTCCTACAATTGTATTGAAGAAAGAGTCTTTTCCCCTTAAATAAAATCATGTACAATATTATCGACAGTCAGATGACAGTCATTACTGACAGTTATATTTGATACATCCAGCACTGACCATTCATGCAGACAGATATCCCGATTTTTGTGCACAAAACCGCAGGTACCTCTTCGTCTTCAGCAACACTGCAAGCTACGAGCATGTACTAAATGGCTCAATCCAAGTAACAATCTTCTCGACGCTTTAAAAATGAAGTTAAAAAATGCAACTCATATTCTCAAAAAACAAAACGAAACAAAACAAAAGAAAACACATTATTTAAAGATTTAGTTTTGAAGTACAGACTTCGTTACGAAAAATTTCTATCTTCAATAGCAGGAAGACGTGAAAAAATATTCTTTTGGCAGTTTCGAAAATTCAGAGTTCGACGAAAATCGGGCCTGCGCCAATTTTATAAGTGTACTTTGCTATATTCGAGAAAAAATAAAGGAAAATATTAGAGCTATTTTTAAAATTTTGAAAATGTCGAGGCCTTATAAAAAGATTCCTCCCCCAAAAAATCAAAATATACATTTCAAATTCGCAGGGCTGCGAGGTTGCCCAGATCGATTAGGGTAAATTAATTTTGGTGAAAATCATATGAAAGGTTTAGGGGCTAATGTTGTTCACAGATGGATAGACAGACGTTTTGCCGCAAAACAATTTTTAGGTATCAAGTACTCATCCAAAATATTATAAGAAGTTATTTTTCTATATATAGGAGCAAGAGTTTTTCGATAGCACTTTTCGATAGCAGAGACCCACAAGACGAGTTTTCTTCTCTTTACTACGTAAGTACGTAGTACGCAAGAAATAAAACCAATAGGCAAAAAATATTTTGGCAAAAACTGGTTGGGAAATCATGCGTTGGGAAGACCACAGAAACGCAAAGGTCGTTTTATCTGAAACGCAAAGGTCGAAGGCCGGAGTTTTGTCACCAATTTGGACGCGCTTAGCGGAGCGTCAACCGCTAAAGTGTAATTTTATTACAGATCATTCTGTTCGCGGGTAGTTTGCTGATTTGCCGTCAGCGCTGCCATTGGAACTGATTGGCTCTACCTAACTTCCCGTCCGAATCAAACAAAAGCGAAAAGAAAAACAAGATGTGCCTTTATTTATAGCAAGATGTGAACAAATCTTGTTAGCTGTTATGCAAAACGCCTAGAAAATATATTAATAATTAACGACAATTCTTACTTCAGCCCAATCACACTAGATATTATGGATAATGAGTGGTCTCAAAAATTTATTAACCGTTTTCATAACCTGATTTAGTAAATATGGAATAACAAGCAATTACATGTAATCGCTGATTAAGCATTATGGCCGCTGTATTGCAGACGCCACCACTGTACTAGATGATACTGCTTTTATATGTAGTACATAGAAAGTTATGTGACGCTACATAATATGAATGTCGAAAATTTCAGGAAAATGCGCGTTTTTAGGTGTGCTTGATATCAAAATATTCTTTTCTAACGTCTGTATTCTGTGCATATTAGCGCTTATGTCCTCTCGTATCTCTCGCGTAAACCACAACCTTAATATGATTCTAGGTAAACAGTTTCCTATATAAAGAGAATGATAACATTAGTTGCCATAGTAAATACTTAAGGTTTTCCGCCAAAAAATCACTGATCAGTCAGAGAACTCTGAGAAGACCGAAACCACTTAAACCGTAGAAAGTAAAACAGCATATTTCGAGTAACTGACAGCAATATGCACGCAAAGAATTGCCAAAACTATTTAACCCACTCTACATAGATTTCTAAAAGATAAGTTTACGTTCCATAATTAAATACATTCCCAAAGAAGCGTTAAGACTCCCCGCCCTCGGCGCACACTCACTTGCACGGAGGCGGAGGTGTCGGCCAGCCCCCAGGCGTTGCGCGCGCGGCACGTGTAGAGGCCCGCCTCGTCCGTGCCGGCGTCGGGCAGCAGCAGCGTGTGCACGCCGCTCTCCTCGAAGGCCCGCCAGCGCGCGCTCGCCGCCGCGGCCGCGCCCGTCGTCAGCGCGTCGCCGTTGGGCCACAGCGTCTCGCCGCCGCGCATCCAGATCACCTCCGGCTTCGGCGCCCCTGCGCACCGCACACCACACACCACTCAAATACACCAAGCTATTTCATGTATTAGCCGACCTGGATGGTCAGGGTGACTAAGAGCGAGTACCGACTCAGCGCTTCGGTCCGAAGGGTCGCGGGTTCGAGTCCCGCCTTGGGCATGGCTGTTTGTCCCTTGTCTTTGTGTGTGTGTGTGTTGTCGCGGAGGGCCTCGCGTTCTGCTGACCCCAGATCAGAGGAGCCCGCAAGTGTGTTTGTCTAGTGTATGGTCGAATATGCGTCCCTTCGGGACGTAATGGGCAACCGGCTGTCGGCTGGATAAAAGCCCTAGGAAAAAAAAAGTCATGTATTAGCGACCATTGGGGACTTTGTGATTCTAAAATATTAACGGAGGCGTCAGGCGGAAGTGGGTGACCCCATCACTCATTCAGGGAAATGTTATGGAATGAGTACAAATTCTCCGAAACTTTAGGACACATTTAAAATATGAACGAGGGCTACGAAATTCGAACATCCAGCCTACACAACTCAGAGCTTGCCTCATCAGAGCAATGTTTCTGAACGTGAAAGCATTGTTCATATCGATAAGATTCCTCAAAACAACAAACGCTGACACCGAAATGAATCGAACACGCAACACGCGTGTGACCGGGCGTCACACGCGCAACAGTTGCACCCCAAAGTTCGCCGAGAATCACATCAAAGAAATGTTTCGGAATGTGAAATAATTCTTCATAGCATTGGGATTCATCAAAACAAAGAACGCTGACCCCGACGTGATTCGAACACGCAACCTTCTGATCTGGAGTCAGACGCGCTACCGTTGCGCCACGGAGTCGGCTGCATGCTCCTGCTTTCTTGTACAAATGAAATGTCTCTCCTTTTGAAATGAGTCTAATTCGCGTGTGGAATGAAAATAGTGCGGACTGACCCCGACGTGATTCGAACACGCAACCTTCTGATCTGGAGTCAGACGCGCTACCGTTGCGCCACGGAGTCGGCTGCAAGTTTTTGCTTTCTTGTACAAATGAAATGTCTCTCCTTTTGAAATGAGTCTAATTCGCGGGTGGAATGAAAAATAGTGAGGAGTGACCCCGACGTGATTCGAACACGCAACCTTCTGATCTGGAGTCAGACGCGCTACCGTTGCGCCACGGAGTCGGCTGCATGTTCCTCCTTTCTTGTACAAATGAAATGTCTCTCCTTTTGAAATGAGTCTAATTCGCGTGTGGAATGAAAATAGTGCGGACTGACCCCGACGTGATTCGAACACGCAACCTTCTGATCTGGAGTCAGACGCGCTACCGTTGCGCCACGGAGTCGGCTGCAAGTTTTTGCTTTCTTGTACAAATGAAATGTCTCTCCTTTTGAAATGAGTCTAATTCGCGGGTGGAATGAAAAATAGTGAGGAGTGACCCCGACGTGATTCGAACACGCAACCTTCTGATCTGGAGTCAGACGCGCTACCGTTGCGCCACGGAGTCGGCTGCATGCTCCTGCTTTCTTGTACAAATGAAATGTCTCTCCTTTTGAAATGAGTCTAATTCGCGGGTGGAATGAAAATAGTGCGGACTGACCCCGACGTGATTCGAACACGCAACCTTCTGATCTGGAGTCAGACGCGCTACCGTTGCTCACAGCTTGGCGCATCAGAGAAATGTTTCTGAATGTGAAATAATTCTTCTTAGCATTGGAATTCATCGAAACAAACAACGCTGACCCCGACGTGATCCGATGTGATGGAGCGTTCGTCGTTGTATAATGGGGAATATCTTGTAAAGTAACTTGAATAATATCTTTTTGCAACTTTGATTTGTCTTTGTGTCATGTGAGGGCAACGAAACAGAAATAAACTAGACATATTGAAACTGTGAATAATTTTTATTTGTTGGTTATCTATACTCAGTTTTACGTTGCAAAGGCACACTGGGCTCTTATGGACAATGTTATTCTTCTGGAAAAATATCGTGTGCAGTTGCCTAATCGATTGTAGCAAAAGTAAGAAGAAAATATTGTCCTGTAGAGAAAATGACGAGGAACACGTTCGTACGCATTGAAGTGTGTCACTCATTTGATTTTTAAGTGAAATAACGTGAATACTGAACGGGAATAAAAAAAACTGAATTTGTGCGGAACCGACTTTTTCAACTCCTTTTTATTCAAACCGTTAATACATTCAAAGAATAATGGAAATGTTTTGGAAAAAATCGTTACAATGTTTCAGTTACTTTATCTGTAGGAAATGTCTTCATTTTATCAATATGTCAAAATGTATCCCTTTAAAAAAGTGCATTGTCAACAAAGATGCGTGAATTTGTAATTTGTGCATTAGAATAAATCGTCACTGTGAAGTTTTCGTTCTTGAATTCCAATTAAAATCTTCCAGTGACGAAGTTTTGGGTTTAATGATGAAATTATTTTCTATCATCATAGGAAGGTCTTCGGATGCATTACTTCTGTGTATTTGGCGTGACGGAAAGACAAGGCACAGATGGAGGATGTGTGACCTGTGGGGCTGAAAGGAACTGTTTGTTTATATGATGTCATGAGCTGAAGGGACCATTCAAATCAATATTCGAATGATCACGAGAAGCCCTTTTGAGAATTTTATCTTGCTGGATATTCTGGTCACTTGATTTTTGATGGTGGATGTGTGTGAAGATGGTGGATTTGCGGTGGTAAAGAATGACAGGTATGTAATTTTGTCAATCGTGCAGTGTGTCAATTTTAAGCCATCAACATGGATTGCAGGGAAAAGGGTGAAATATTTAAAAGTGGTAAAACATTAGTGTTTGAGAACTTAAAAGGAACATCCAAAAACGGAGTCAATCGTGTGAATGAATTTTACAGAACAATAGGCATTAGAAGATATTCCTTCTTTAGAATGAAAAAGGAAAATGAACAAATAAGAATCATGATAAAAATAAAGTTAACTGGACTGAAGTATAGAATCAATAGGAAAATGAAGAACGACAATTTTGTACATACGGCACGTTTCAAATTCGATGCGTTGCTAATTTAAAATGTTTCTGCGACAATGGTGCGTGTAATGAAAGATGTTAATGATAAGAACTTACTAAATTTTAAATATTATGCATTTTACCGCTTATTGATAGAAATGGGATTTCAATTTGAAAACCGAGAAAAAAGACATTAATGATAGAAGGAAATGTAATGATATTATGCCGTTATTTATATTTATGAGAAATACGACTTTTTTGAAATGAGAAAAGGAACATAATGTACCAAGTTGAAAGTTGAATAAATTTTGATCATAGTGTTTCGTTTATTGCGTAAACAATCGACATTTGACTGCACAATCAACAATTTACGATTTTTTTTATTTTATAAGAGAATGAATGTAAAGGGTCACTGTGTATTAGATTTTTACACTAATAAAAATATTACGGCTATATTATTATTATTATTATTATTATTATTATTATTATTATTATTATTATTATTATTATTATTATTATTATTATTATTATCATTGTTGTTGTTTCTGTTGTTTTTCTTGTTGTTAAGTGTGCAAATAAGCAATTTTTTTCAATAGATGCATGTATTGAGAAAGGTAGCCGTGATTTTGACGTTTCTGGAGCGAGCGTGCAAGCGAAAGTGTCGCGTCGGCAACAACGCGCGGATTCTCCATAAGGCCCATTGCGCCTTCACATAGTGGAAAACGGTATAGTGCTTTTCTCTCGTAGGTGTTGGCACGATAAGATAAACCTTTTGTCGTTTTCATCTACAAATTTAAGTTCAACCGAAAAAGGTGTATCTCTCCTATGTTTAACTGAGAATTCTTTGAGGAACGTTTTCTCGGACAGTATTAAAGCTTCAAATTATGTAACTCTTGTTACCCACTTTTTACGAAATTTGAATTATTTGTGTTAATGTTAGAAAATGACTGGAAACTCATCAAATTGCATTTCTCCGATGAATACTAGGCAAATACTGAAACAATGAGTATTACACGAATAAACAGGCAAAGAAAAGCGCGCGATCTTTCCTCCATTATACTTGTTCTTTCCTCTTCTTTACACACACACACACACAACATAAACACACACGCACAAACACACACACACAAACACATAAAAACTATCACACACGTACAGCTACTACACTCCAACATATGTGGCTAAAGATTAACCCAAGATTGTCTAATGAATTGTTATTTTATTTTAGTAGCATTTACGAAATATTTATAGACAGTAAAATTCAATGAAGTTGAGTATTCAATTAGTTGTCATTACACAGATTTTTGGAACGTTTCACACACCGTGTTGGCGTGCATCTTTTTGAATTTACAAGAACAAATATTACCAGTAATTTTAAACGTAACTAAAAACGGTGTAATTGACTTCTGACTTCTTGATTCCTTAACTACAAGAAATGTTAAAATTGTAACAAAATTTAATTTAAAATTAGTCAAAGGAATAAAATTTCACGCAAAATAATAAATTTGAATGTTAAAAGAAAACAATAAAAATAAAATTATATAAAATATTGATTACAAACAAGAATCGAACATAAGTGGAAGAGGTAATTACGTTAATACATTTTAAAGTGGAAATTATAAAACGGCCATTAAAAAGATAAAATGAGCAAGAAGTCCAATTGAAACCTCTTACCATAAAGGTCGGTCGCATTAGATATGAGGCCACTTCCCAACCCAGTGGTCTCACCGCAGCAGAACCACTTGACTACGACGCCGTCAGAGATGTAACATGTTCTACCCTTTCGGGAATAATGGCCTCATCTTCGGTAATTGACGCTTCCAGAATACAAACCCCCCTCTTTCTCTCTCTGTCTGTATATCTCTATCTCCTCTCTACCTCCTGTAGCGCCTCTGACCAAGAGGTCTTAGGTTCGAGTCCTGATGGCGGCAGGATTTTCGGCACTAGCTTTTCAGCTAGGTGAATGCCGGAGCAGTACCTTACCAAACGGGCCACGGACCGCGCGCGATCTGCTCTTCCTCTTCCTTGTCCTATCCTCACCCCTTACACACACACACACACACACATACACTAACATGCACTACACTACCACATATTCCGGGAGATCGGTCGGGAGCTTAGAGCTTGTCCCGAGCGGGGGCTGGTGGGAGGGTCCTGGTTAGAGGGAAACCCAACTAGCCGACGGTAGGTCGGCGCCGGATCTCGCCATCCAGCGGGGGAAGATCACCACCATCTCCCGAGGAAAACATGCACTACACTAACGGGACTAATGACCAAAGCAGTTCACGCGCCCGGAAACACGAAAAAATCAATCAATCAATCCTCTCTATCTCCTATCTCCTCTCTATCTCTCTCCCACCCCCTCTCTCTCCCTCTCTCTCTCCTCTCTCTCCCTCTCTCTCTCCTCTCTCTCCCTCTCTCTCCTCTCTCTCCCTCTCTCCTCCCTCTCTCCTCTCTCCCTCTCTCCTCTCTCCCTCTCTCCTCTCTCCCTCTCTCCTCTCTCCCTCCCTCTCCTTCTCCTCTCTCCCTCCCTTTCTCTCTCTCTCTCTCACTCTCACACACACACGTATAATGGAGAGCCACTTACCGCGCACTTCCACCTGGAGGGCGATGGTGCCGCCGCTGGGCACCACGTGGTCGGTGAGCACGCTGGCGAAGTGCGGGCGGCGCGCGTCGCGGGGCACCCTGGCGCCCGACGCGCGCTCCGCCCGTCTGCTGGCCGCCGACAGGTGCTTCTCGCGCCCTGCGCAAACGCCCCGCCCCCGCTCTACAAACGAGTTCCTTCAACGAAAAGGCTCAGTTTCGGAACCGTGTAAGTCCGCTTTTGGCGATTTAAAAAAAAAGGATGAAGTGTCATTTATAAGAAGTGTAAAAAGTTTTCTAATTCTTAGTGATAGTCGTTGTTCACGTATATAACATTCGAATTCATAACGCGGGTGTTGTTTTTACAAAACAAAAACATACAAACGAACCAAACGAAAAGTATACGGTTGAAATTACGAAAACAAAAATATATAAATTTAGCAACGTAAAATTGGAGTTTTGGGACTTACCGGCTTTTGCAATTAGTAGTAATAGATTTGGACCGTTTTGAAACAAAGGAATAGTAGTGATCCGGATTTGACTCTGAAGAACTCTCCACTAACTCTGTGTTTCCATTACTTTTACTCTTATGTTAAGAAAAGAATTATAACATTTTAATTTTCCTTTGTTTGACTGCCCATTTTTAAAACAATCCCTTTATTGCTTCTAATATAAATATTTTATTCCGTAATTTCCAAACCACACTGCTCCAGTTAGATGAGTGATTTCAAATCTACACAATTAACAAGATTTTTTTTTGTCAAATGGATAAAAGAACATTTGATAACTTACACAAGATCACCAGATCAAGTACAAACTGTAGATATAAACATTGAAAATTAAACACTCTGAATAAAATTAACTAATGTGGAAATATATTTTTTCTCTGTTACATGAATATTTTTACGGAAAATACATTTACGGGAATAATTACCACAGTAGTAGACGCACCTAAAAGAGCTTCGTAGTTGTAGTAACCCCAACACTCAATTGGTTCTCTTCGATTATTTCCGGTTGAGACTTTTCAAACTTTTTAAAGTATAAACAATGTTTTATGCAAAGTAACATTGTCGCAGAGTGAGGGATCATATTTGCAACGTGTTTGGACTCTCCACAATGGTTGCAGAGAGTGAATTATGAAGGTTTTTTTTTCATAAATTACTGCGTTCTGTACAATTTGTATTAGATCTTATAATGTTCCGTAAGCCATCGAAAGCTGTCTATCGACGACTAAAGCATCTTAAAAATGACAGCACCTTGACTGATTTATGTGTAAGTGCACTCCGAGTGGTGCGATTACTGGCCTCGGAACCCCCAGTGCGACAATTCAATTCTGGTTCCGGTGCGTAGATTTTCGAAGGACAGAATACGAGTATCCACAGGAGCACTGGCATGCTCGTGGCATGTAAAAAAACCCGGCTAGTGAAGGCCAAGTTAATTCCCTCCAGCAATTTCCCGTCCAAACGAGATCTTGCGTTATCCCAACCAAATAGCTTAGATATAGTTAACTGAGACCGACATCTGGCGGAGGAAATAAGTCCAAATACAGGCTCTTCAGGGCGACGCCCATGGCGCGCATCTGCACCAAAAAGGTTCCCTAGACCCGCTCTGGGGGAGGGGGGCAGGTTTCAAAGTAAGCCTGGGTGGAATACATGGGTGCGGAACTACGGCCAATGACAGTGGCTTTGAAGTCACAGAATAAAATTTATATTTGGAGAAATAATGGGAAGTACTTAAAAATAACAGGCAGTAAAAAAATTAAAAAAATTGAAAGAGGTGTTACAATCCTTGAAACATTTATTAATGTGTGTAAAATAATGTAACATTTATTGTTATATATTTATGTACACGAAATGAACCCGCAAAATAACGCTTACGATGAAATGAAGTGAAGTGAAGTGAAATAAGCGCAAGTAGCCGCTCACCTGCGAAGTCGACCTGCGCCGAGATCTGGTCGCTCCAGTAGGCGTTCTCGGCCCGGCACGTGTACTTGCCGGAGTCGGCGGGCTCGGGCGCGTGGACGGTGAGGCGGCACACGCCGTCGGCCAGCTGCGCGCTCTGGAAGCGCGTGGCCGCGGGCAGCGGCGCGCCGTTCAGCAGCCACGAGACGCGCGGCGGCGGCTGGCTGCGCACGCGGCACTCCAGCACCAGCTCGTCGTCGGCGCTGTGGTACGAGTCTGCGCACGAGACGACGCCTCCGCTCAGCGAGGGAGGGGCGAAGGGCGCTAGGGGGCTCGTGGCCACCTCCGCTTCAAAAATCTTTATAAAAACTCAGTGACCGTGTTTCGAAAAGATCTAAGATTGGTAAAAACTTAGACACGATGCTTCAAAAATCTTTATAAAAATTTAAACACGACGCTTTAGAAAAAATCTAAGCTTTATAAGTGTCTACACATGAAATTCCGAAATGGTCAGAGATTTACAAAAGCCTAAAAACAATGTTTCGAAAAGTCTAAAGTTGATCAAAGACCAGATATGACCGTTCAAAAAGGCTTAAGCTTTGTGAAATCCTAGAGATAATGTGTCGAAAAAGTCGAAGCTTTATAAATGATAAGGTTTGAAGCTTTGAAAAGATCTAAGTTTTATAGAAGCTAGAGACAATGTTTTAAAACGAGCTAAGCTTTATAAAAGCCTAGACCAGTGGGGCGGGGTAAGTGCTCCCAGGCAGCAGCGTCGGCACCGCCTATCTTAGGTGCAGCCTGGCCATATCCTTGGTGTAATACAGGTCAGCGCCGTACTTACGAGCTACGCTTGTAAATATTAACCAGAGAGATGTTCCAGAAATACATGTGATTTTTTGAAAATTCAAGTTTTAATCAAAGCGACGCTTATGTCTTGTGATGTAGTAGAATAAATTGCAATTAGAAAAAAATCACTAAATTCCATATTGAAGACGAAGGAAGGCTTCTAAGAAAGTAGAATTTTTCAATTTACGAAAGGGTATAGCCGAATAAGGCGGTGAAAAGTGCCCCAAAACCAAATCGATAATTACAATGTTCATATGAAAAAAATAAAGTATGACGTATATTCACAAAAATCAGCTTTATCAATGTATCTCTGCAACAGATTGCCCTAGGAGACTGTTTTTTTATGAATCTACGTCATTTTGTATTCTATTTTATATGGGCATCACGATTATCGATTTGGTTTGGGGACAATTTTCACCTCCTTATTCGGCTATAGCCTTTCAACACTTATAATGCAACTTGATCCTTTGCTTTATTGAGGAACGTACATTTCTATATTCGAGCAAAATATTTAAGGAAAATAAATGGAGCGGTTTTAAGAATATTGTCTTCATGTGTTTTAAACAAATCGTCTCAATTTAACTGAAAATTATGCAATAGCTACATGTCATTATTTAAAAATTTAAGAAGAAATTTGAGTTAGAAATGACTTTAGCTGCAATAATGTATTGCTTTATTAGTGATGAGTTGGCGACATTTCAAATATAAGAATAAAACGCGTTGTCTTGGCCAACATTATTGTTTATTGTAATAGCAGCTTTCGGGGGCTGAGGGCATCATAATCCCTTCTCTGGTATAGAATACAAAAAAAAAAGATTCAGTAATACACTAATAATCTGATTTGTTATATTAAGTTAATTTTTCGTATTTTCAATTAAATTTATATATTTACTGAAACATTTAATTGTATATTTATTGGTTCACTACTAATTTTTTTGTTCCTTTCAATACTTTTATTTTTTATTCATATTGGTATTTATTACAGATTACTGATGATGATTATGACTAAACCATCGACAGCAGCTATTACAATAAACAGTAACTTGGTCAAGACAACGCTTTTTATTGTTATATTTCCAATAATGTAGTTGTAGAAGAAGTACAAAAACAGTTTGAACGTTTGAAATTTTTGAAAACTCAGAGGATTCAATAAAAATCGGATATTTGATTTTTTCTTTTTAAGCAAAAAAAAAAAAATACATAAAAAATTGGAGCCATTTTGAAAAAGCTTGCGCTCTAGGGACAGTATCCACAGTATCACCAAAAAATAAATTATGTTCCAAATTCCCAACACCTCAACTTAGATGAGATCAATCGCGGAAAGTCCATTTGGAAAAAAAAAATCCTGTACAAGATTTTTACTCGTACGACAAAGTATGATATTTCACTCACGAATCTTGGACGAAGGAATGATGGACAAAGGGACTGATATTCACTCATTTTGAAAAACAAACAAACGTTTTCCGTATCAGCGACTCCCAGAATGTATATTTCCATCAAATTCTCGAAATCGATTTTTTTGCAACACATCAGAGCTTTGTCTCTACTACATATAGTAAACTCTGCGCATGCGAAAGTAAGCGTTCAGTATATTGAAATGAAGGGAAACCAGACTAAAAGTGAGAAACTATTTCTCTTGAAGATATGCTTCTACTATAAGAAACTTTTTTTTAATTCGAAAGATTTAAAATTAAAAAACCGGTTCTGAATAATTGTGTGATCCTGCTTTTGCTGAACAGTGTGAAATCATCTGTGTATTTTCTTGATTTGCACTTCATAATCTCTTACTGACGAAGTCATTATTCACAACAACAGATACATATTGAACTTAAATAGCTTTTTCACGTTTACTGACGTAATAATAATTCAATAATAATAATAATAATAATAATTATAATAATAATAATAAATTTTATTAGTACTCTATTCCAGCTTCAAATTAAAGAGTTCCACCGGCTTGAAAGTAGTTTTTCACTTTACATCTCATAGTAAATAAATATATTTTTCCCGCCGCGCCGTTTGAAATAACCGTGTCTAAATCTTTCCAACAGTAAATATCGGATACTTATATCACCATGAACACAAGTAAATTAATATGTATGTATTAACATGAGTATTATATATATATTATATATAAGTATTATATATGTATTAACAATTAGTATGAACAAAGTAGCAAAGGGTTCCAACACTTCTTTTGCATCCCGCATCAACAACCTGTACTCAGTCACTAGGAAATGTTTATCATAAGCCCCGAACGCAAGGACGAACTGCGTATGCTCAGGAATTCCGACCTCGCTCCTGTTATCTCTTCCCAAGTCCTGCGGCCCTGTGACGGACCGCGCGCTTGGTTCTGGCGTGGTCGTGAGAAACGAGACCGCAGCAGAGCGATTTCTTCTGGTCGACCGACCATGAGCGACCGGTAATTTAAACAAACGCTATGCGTTATTTTTCTCCATGATATTTACGTCAACCAAAAGAAGGAAAAGGCATCACCAGTGCGTTTATAGGTTTTAGAAAATACGTTAATCGTATTAACTTTGCAAGAGCATTGGCAATTATTTCGATTAGAATTGAGGTTAGAATTGGCGCGCGATTTGAAGAGAAGTTGTGGGTGAAAACTCGCACTGCAGCTGTAGCCTCCAGCGTCGTTCTGTGCTTATCGATTTCCTCCCCTGAGCCCAAGCACCGCCGCCGGCATAAAACAGGGAACATCGTATGAAAGATGATTTTTCTGAAGATATTTTAGGAAAAGGTTTTCTCTTTAGACTATATATTCAGTTGTTTCACGCCAAGAACATATCTCTCGTTGCAACGATTGCAATTTTTCTCGTAAAAAAATTACGAGATAAAAATTAAATGAATGATGAAAAAAAATTTGCTGATTTAGAACGTGTTTCTTTCTTTGATCAAGAGTATTAATAATTGTAATTTTCCCAAATAGTTTAATTTTAATGAGAATAAACATCTATTTGTTGATACATTATATAATTTGTTTTAAAATGTTTTAATGTACTATGAACGTCAAAGGAATTTTGTTAAAAAATAAGATAAAGATTATACTTAATCAAAATTCCTGTTGTATTATTGAGAGGACTTCTCAAACGTTTTACTTTGAAATAAAAATGCCAAACGTCATATTATTTTATAACTACGTTAAATAAACATCAACTCAGAAGGAAGACCAACTCTTTGTGGTAGGTGTCGCAATTGATTAAATATTACATTTATATTAAGTCCGATTGTTCGTTTTTTAGTAATAGAAATACCTTCACAAAGACTATCAGCATTAACATTTCACTTTGTATATGGCATGATTATTCTGACAAATTAGTACACTAACATTTCGATTACAATTTGTTTAAATAGATATTTAATATTAAATATTTCTTTTGACATTCCCAAAAATAATCACACTTTGTTGACGGAAAACACGAGAAAAAAAAACAGAAACGAAAAAAGAGGAAATGAGAAGCAACAAGATGATCCGTGCTTCCGTCGCCTGCGTGGTGGCTCCTCGCCTCTCCTGTGCGCCTGGGATTGCGCGCGCGTCTCGTCCTGACGTGGTCACACGAACAGCAAACAAACAACGAACGCACTCATTCTTTCTCATTTCGCCACTTTAATGTTACTTGTTCCAAGCACTTCTTCCTACACAACTAATTGTGAATTGTTCTCAGAAAAATACGCGTATCATTCTCGTGACGGAACAATGTAATATTTTTGGTCTAAAAGACCTCTCTCTTTACTTATGCACTTGATTTTTTGGTGGCGCGATATTTGAATCGACGTAACCAGCCGTCGATGCGGTACGACATCGAAGACAAGAGCTGACAAATTGCCATGCGTTGAACTAAAACAAAATTGCTGACGTGACGTAGTTCATTAGTGATAATATGCCATCTTTCACAATATTAAAACAAAACTTCTTCTTCCCTGTTTTAGAATTGTATTAAAGAGGAGACGGAAATAAACGACTTGTCAATAACAGGGATTGTGTACCGTATATTGGTTTGTACATAGTATGTTACGACTATCGGGATTGTCGGTAAATACTGTTTAAGTGGCAACGTTTCATGCCACATGTTACAACGTGCTGACAAGGAGTTCGAAAATTCAATGGATATCACATATTTTCACAAATATAATTGTATCGAAAATAAGTGAATAATATAAAATAAATACTAAATAAATAAAAATAATTACAACGTCCCACTTTTTATAGAATACCCTTGGCAGTTGCCAGTTCAGGCTTCAGACATACCAAAATAAAAAAATAATGAAGTAGTAAATTACAATAAACAGTTTAAAACAGTTTTTAATCTATATTTCTTGTTCACTAAAAATGGTATCTTACAATGAGATCGAGAATTTCGTACAATTTTGCGTCGTAGGGCATCCCTTCCATAAAATGGTGTTTTTAATAAATCTATATTTATTATTTTTCAAAACGTTGCCTCCAGAGCATCCCATTCTACATACCATTTTGAGCGTTTGAGATATAATTTTAAGTTGCGTGAATGTCAGCATATCTCCTGTATTTCTGTTTACCACAGCTTTAACTAAGAACACAGTTTCTCCTC
The DNA here is from genome assembly GCA_011170035.1 of Teleogryllus occipitalis. Classification (NCBI taxonomy): domain Eukaryota; kingdom Metazoa; phylum Arthropoda; class Insecta; order Orthoptera; family Gryllidae; genus Teleogryllus; species Teleogryllus occipitalis. Next base: position 23,646 of record BLKR01010362.1, on the reverse strand, counting down.
ATAAGCTCGAACCATTTTAAATCTATTATTGAAAATTCCTCACTGTAAGTGGAGTACTGTATATACAGGTTATTTTAATTACATATTTGACACTATCTTTTCAGTCACTTCCGTGAAATCATATGAGTAGCTGTAATTCTCTTTACGTAACTGAAAAAACTGATAAAAGGCATGTAATCTTGATGTCATCCCTCCAATCATTCTCTTCCATCCTCTTTCGCTCTCCTCTCATTCTTTCCCAGTCACCATTTCTCTCTCTCTCTCCCTCTCTCTCTCTCTCTCTCTCTCTCTCTCTCAAACACACTCACTCACTAATATACATGCAGTTTTACATATTATCTTTCTTCGGGCTGAATTCGCAGTGGGCACTTCAAAGGAGAGTTCCATAAGTGATAGATGGTATTAGGCCACCGTTATTCTCACATGAGTGGATCTCATTCGTTTAAGGGGAGATGTTAGGGTCCCAAGGGTTCAAAAACCAGATTTTAGATTTTTTACATTTTTGAATGCTTTATGTCTATTTCGTATGTAACCGAGAGATTATCGCGCTGAAAGGCGTTTAAACGGTTTAAATGGCCATTTAAAAATCTGAGTATCCTAGTGTAACGCCCATATCTATTGTCATGTTGCTTCGGTTTTGTAATTTTTCAATTTTTTTATTTCTGTTTGTGATCGAATTGTTTTTTCTTTTCAAATTTATAAGTAAGTTGGCAGCTTGCTATGTTTTGATGTGATTTGGGCGGTTTTTGTGGTATCGAGTGCTTTCTGCGGTGTAGTGGTTATTAGTTATTCTAGTTGACAATGAGGTGTCAATGTTTACATGGTAAGACACAAAACCCAAAAGAGAGTTTCAACAATGTTTGGAAAAGGGTTCCCAAAAATGTATTTGTGATTTTTGATACATTGTCCTTGGGTGGGTATGATGCAGTTTTACCTTTCAATGAGGGAAATATTAGCAGAGTTAAAATTTGCTACATTAATTCTGTCCCGGGGAAGAATATTCTACTACTGCTACAGGAAATTGACAATCTTCGTGTGAAGAAAAAAAAGACGTGGAAACAGATGATTTGTTAAACATGCAAGAAAAATAATAGACTAAAGAGGACGACAAATGATGACCCTGACAATCCAGAATATGGAGCTGGATTACTCTGAAACCTTAAATCCAGTTTTCCAAAATTTTATATTTTTGTGTGCAAAAGTTCATTTTTCTCAGAAAGTATTAACATGATATATGAAAATTTTACAAACGTTTAAGCGTATAATAACTTATTTACTGAGTTATTTAAAACTACCAAAGTTTAAAGACATTAGTTTAATAGGATAATACACCTAACAAAACGCAGAAAAATGTTGAATATTTTTTAAAAAAATCTACATAAAAATTCTTTTGACATATCATCTTCCAAATATCTCAACAAATCTATAATACTTATGAATAATACTTATGAATTTATAAAACATTTGGTTGCTGTAATTTTAATAGTTTCTGAGAAAAATGAACTCGAAGTTGCTGAATTTAACATGGCGGTGATAGGGTTATTACCATTTACCATTTATGTCACCGACAGATTAAAGGTCTTTTTTTATTTATTTAAAACAGTCAAAAACTGTATGTGACGTATGGGGGAGAAAATCATCTGCGCACGCTTTCTTGAGTTTCAAAATCACTTCCCAATAATTTAACTATTAATAGTTGAAAAATAATGATAATAATAATAATAATAATAATAATAATAATAATAATAATAATAATAATAATAATAATAAAAACAAATTTAAAAAAGCGAGAGATTAACATTTCAAAAACTAGATATTTTCGTTGCCAAATTACAGAAAACTTATTTAACACCTCCCCTTAAGGTAGGTCGCCCATTCTCGAAAGTGCTTTTTATTCGGCTTCTCATTTACCGGATATTTTCTTATGGGACGCTACTTGAACTATGGAAAACTATGACAATAACTTCGCAGAATATTTTGAATTCTTTGCACAACACATCGTACGGACTACAAAAAGGAAAAATCGCAATAGTCCATTGGAAGTGTACAATTACTATTTCGAAAGTGCAAAATACAATTTGGACGCTTTTTTTGTATGACAAATGTTGACTGCACATTTCGTGACGACGACAACATCATCAACAACAACAACAACAACAACAACAAAAGAGCTGGTGCAAATGCCACGTGCTCCATAAGGAAGCACTCATTTAGAGCTGATAACGAACGTCTATGAAATACTGACCTGGTTTATTGGAAGTTCATATTTATTTTTAGGAATAGGTTTTTGTTAAGGATTCCCTTATTCCTCAAGTGCCCACTACGGATTCGTCCATTTCTTTGCTCTCTTTCTCCCTCACTCACCAGTCTCTTCTCTCAAATTCATCGTGCCTCTCCAGAGGCTCGAACACCAGGCGAATGACGGAGCCCTAACAAACAGGCCACGGACCGCGCGCGATCTTTCCCTCCTCTTTCTTGTCTTATCCTCATCCCATATACACACTTACACTACCATGCACTACACTACCACACATGCCGAGAGATCGGTCTGGAGTTTAGAGCTTGTCCTGGCTGGGGCGGTGCCTCGCTGGTGGGAGATACCTGGTTGGGGAAAACCCTGCTACCCGACGGTAGGTCAGCGCCAGCGGGGAAAGACCACCGCCACCTTCCACGCAAAAACACGCACTATACGTACTAATGACCATTGTAGTTGACGCGCCCAGAATCACTAACAATCAATCAATCAAACCGAGACAGGGCCCGCGCGCGGCTTACCTTTGATGGGGCGCGTGAAGGTGGGCGGGAAGGGCGCGGGCTCGAAGCCGGCGTACACCTTGAGCGTGGCCGAGGAGGAGGTCTCGCCGTGGGCGTTGCGGGCCACGCACGTGTACTCGCCGTCGTCGGCCGGGGAGGCGTCGAGCACGTCGAGGGCGGCCAGGCCGTCCTCGCAGCGCGCGCGGTACTTGCGGCGCTCCAGGCCCAGGTCGAGCGGCAGGCCGTCGCGCAGCCACGCCACCGTGGGCTCGGGCGCGCCCAGCACGGCGCACGTGAGCGTGACGCGCGACCCCTGCGCCGCCGTGCGGTCGGTGAGGCGCGTCGCGAACACGGGCTTGCGCCGCAGCTTGCTCGCCCCGCCGCCGGCGCCCGCGCTCGCGCTGCCGTACGCCGCGCCCGCCTGCGAACGCAAGACGCGCAGCGCTCGTCAACCGGTGGCGCCGTGGCGCTCGCTGTGCTGCGAGGCAACTCTGGTAGTACCCGTCATCAGGGGGCAATTGTTCATGAAGCAGCCCGATTGACGTGTGTGCTTTCATGTTGCGGCGACCCCTCAATTGTCAGGCTGCATTTATATTAACTGCGCGCCGAGGAGAAGAAGAAGAAAAAGAAGGAGGAGGAGAAAGAAAATAAGGAAAAGGATGAGATGAATAATAAGGAAGAGCGTAAGGAGGAAGAGGAGAAGAAGAAGAACAACAACAAGAGATAAGGAGAAAAAGTTTAAGATGAAAAGAAAGAAGAGAAGAACAATGAAGGGTTTTTAACCTACCTATATCCGAATGAGATATCACATATCCAAACGTAATTGTCTACCAGTATATACTAAATATACTAAATGGGACAAGTAATATGCCCTAAGGCAACAGTTTCTATTATTTTTTTAAATTTTTGGACAGGCAAGATTAAATTGCAAGACCATAAATGACAGAATTTGGAATTAAAATGTTTGATAATATTATATTGCGAAATAAATATATTTATAATCCCTGAATATTTTTTCTAGTAAAAAATTTGAAGCATTAAGGTATTCTATAAGCACGTATTTTGGGAAGAAGGAAAGTTTGATGAGGCCAGGATTTGTGAAGTCAGATTTGTTTATCCCTTCTTGTCATGGGTCAGTAATTATCATGTAACCTAGCTAGATCATTTTCATGGTAACTAACGAAACCAAACTCAAGTCGATTAAGAAAAGAAAAAGAACGTAAAGAATTCAATTTTTTGAAGAAGGGATACAATTTCTGAAATGATACGCTTCGAAGAAAGGTATGCGGTGATGCTAAAGATGGAAATTAAATTTTCGCCACAAGAGGACAGATTAAGAAAAGTTATTATTTGTATGTTAAATGGACCGTATTCACAAACTGAAAATTTAAAAAAATATAAACCATTAAAAAAAGGAGATGCCTGGTATGACTTCCAGACGGCACATTGTACATTGATTTTCACAAGTATAATTAAAAATGCTTTAACGTAACCAAGAAAAAATGATATACTTTCCCAAATAATACTTCGATATTACGCTTAAAGCGCTGGATGGGCGTGCTCCTTCGGCGGGGGTGGGGTGGGGGCGGTAGGCGTACCTGCACTTCGACGCGCGGGCGTCGCGTGGCGTCGTGGGGCAAGTCGGGCGTGTCGGCGAGGCTGGCGTCGTCGGTGCCGGCACGGGCGCGCCGGGGCGTGAGCGTGCTGCTGGTGTCGGAGGCGGCAGCGGAGAGCGTGCTGCTGGCGGAGGCGGTGAAGGAGAGGTCGGGCGCCAGGGCCATGCCCTCGTCCCCGGGCCGCACGTCGAAGCTGCGCGAGCGCTGCACGGCGACAGCGCTGGCGCTCCACTGGGGCGGCTCGGCGGCGGCGGCGGCGGCGGCGGCGGCGGCGGCAGTGCCGTTGGCGTCGCGGGTGCGGACGCGGCGGGCGGGCGCGTCCGCCTCGTCCCGGCTGCCCTGGCGGCTGCGACGCCGCGCCTCCAGCTGCCCCCGGATCTCCTCCTTCTGTTCCGCCACCTTCGTGTCGGTGTCTCTCCTGCGTCTCCCCTCTTCCTCCTTCTTGGTCTTGTCGTCCGAACGTCTCCTCACACTCTTCTTCTTTTCGGTATCTTCCTCTTCCTTCTTTTGGCGGCCATCCGCTTCCTCTTTTTCCTTCTCCTTCCTCTTAGCTTCAGCGTCCTTCTTTTCCTTTTCCTTCTTGGCCTCTGCTTCTTCGGTTTCTTTCTTCTTTGCGTCAACTTCCTCCTTTTCCTTCTTCCTCTTAGTCTCAGCCTCTTCGTCTTCCTTCTTTTTCTTGGCCTCAGCCTCCTCCTTTTCTTTCTTTTTCTTTGCTTCGGCTCCGGCCGTTTCCTTCTTCTTCTTAACCTCTGCCTCTTCTTCTTCCTTCTTTTTCTTGGCTTCAGCCTCCTCCTTTTCTTTCTTCTTCTTTGCCTCAGTTTCCTCCTTCTCTTTCTTATTCTTAGCCTCAGCCTCCTCTTCTTTCTTTTTCTTGGTTTCAGCCTCCTCCTTTTCTTTCTTTTTCTTAGCCTCAGCCTCTTCTTCTTCCTTCTTTTTCTTGGCTTCAGCCTCCTCCTTTTCTTTCTTCTTCTTTGTCTCAGCTTCCTCCATTTCCTTTTCCTTCTTAGTCTGTGCCTCTTGTTCTTCCTTCTTCTTCTTGGCTTCAGCTTCCTCCTTTTCTTTCTTTTTCTTTACCTCAGCTTCCTCCATTTCCTTTTCCTTCTTAGTCTGTGCCTCTTCTTCTTCCTTCTTCTTCTTGGCTTCAGCCTCCTCTTTTTCTTTCTTCTTCTTTGCCTCAGTTTCCTCTTTCTCTTTCTTCTTCTTAGCCTCAGCCTCCTCTTCTTTCTTTTTCTTGGCTTCAGCCTCCACCTTTTCTTTCTTCTTTGCCTCTGCTTCAGCTTTTTCCTTCTTCTTAGCCTCAGCATCTTCCTCTTCTTTCTTCTTCTTTGCCTCAGTTTCCTCTTTTTCTTTCTTTTTCTTAGCCTCAGCCTCTTCTTCTTCTTTCTTTTTCTTGGCTTCAGCCTCCTCCTTTTCTTTCTTCTTCTTGGCTTCAGCCTCCTCCTTTTCTTTCTTCTTCTTTGCCTCAGTTTCCTCTTTCTCTTTCTTCTTCTTAGCCTCAGCCTCTTCTTCTTTCTTTTTCTTTTCCTCCGCTTCCTCCTTTTCCTTCTTCTTAGTCTCTGCCTCCTCTTCTTCCTTCTTCTTCTTCTTGGCTTCAGCCTCCTCCTTTTCTTTCTTCTTCTTTGCCTCTGCTTCAGCCTTTTCCTTCTTCTTAGCCTCAGCCTCTTCTTCTTCCTTCTTCTTCTTGGCTTCAGCTTCCTCCTTTTCCTTCTTCTTCTTAGCCTCTGCCTCCTCCTTTTCTTTCTTTTTCTTTGCCTCAGCTTCCTCCTTTTCTTTCTTTTTCTTTGCCTCAGCTTCCTCCTTTTCCTTCTTCTTCTTAGCCCCTGCCTCCTCTTCTTCTTTCTTTTTCTTGGCTTCAGCCTCCTCCTTTTCTTTCTTCTTCTTTGCCTCAGTTTCTTCTTTCTCTTTCTTCTTCTTAGCCTCAGCCTCTTCTTCTTTCTTTTTCTTTGCCTCGGCCTCCTCCTTTTCTTTCTTCTTTGCTTCAGCTTCCTCCTTTTCCTTCTTCTTCTTAGCTTCAGCCTCCTCTTCTTCTTTCTTTTTCTTGGCCTCAGCCTCCTCCTTTTCTTTCTTCTTCTTTGCGTCAGCTTCCTCTTTCTCTTTCTTCTTCTTCTTAGCCTCTGCCTCCTCTTCTTCTTTCTTTTTCTTTGCCTCAGCCTCCTCTTTTTCTTTCTTCTTCTTTGCTTCAGTCTCCTCTTTTTCTTTCTTCTTTTTAGCCTCAGCCTCCTCTTCTTCTTTCTTTTTCTTGGCCTCAGCCTCTTCCTTTTCTTTCTTCTTCTTTGCCTCAGCCTCCTCTTTTTCTTTCTTCTTCTTTGCTTCAGCCTCCTCTTTTTCTTTCTTCTTCTTAGCCTCAGCCTCCTCTTCTTCTTTCTTTTTCTTGGCCTCAGCCTCTTCCTTTTCTTTCTTTTTCTTTGCCTCTGCTTCAGCCTTTTCCTTCTTCTTAGCCTCAGCCTCTTCTTCTTCCTTCTTCTTCTTGGCTTCAGCTTCCTCCTTTTCCTTCTTCTTCTTAGCCTCTGCCTCCTCCTCTTCCTTCTTTTTCTTGGCTTCAGCCTCCTCCTTTTCTTTTTTCTTCTTTGCCTCGGCTTCCTCTTTTTCTTTCTTCTTCTTAGCCTCTGCCTCCTCTTCTTCCTTCTTCTTCTTGGCATCAGCCTCCTCCTTTTCTTTCTTCTTCTTTGCCTCTGCTTCAGCCTTTTCCTTCTTCTTAGCCTCAGCCTCTTCTTCTTCCTTCTTCTTCTTGGCTTCAGCTTCCTCCTTTTCTTTCTTCTTCTTTGCCTCTGCTTCAGCTTTTTCCTTCTTCTTAGCCTCAGCCTCTTGTTCTTCCTTCTTCTTCTTGGCTTCAGCTTCCTCCTTTTCTTTCTTTTTCTTTTCCTCAGCTTCCTCCTTTTCCTTCTTCTTCTTAGTCTCTGCCTCCTCTTCTTCCTTCTTCTTGGCTTCAGCTTCCTCCTTTTCTTTCTTTTTCTTTTCCTCAGCTTCCTCCTTTTCCTTCTTCTTCTTCTTAGCGTCTGCCTCCTCCTCTTCCTTCTTTTTCTTGGCTTCAGCCTCCTCCTTTTCTTTTTTCTTCTTTGCCTCGGCTTCCTCTTTTTCTTTCTTCTTCTTAGCCTCTGCCTCCTCATCTTCCTTCTTCTTCTTGGCTTCAACCTCCTCCTTTTCTTTCTTCTTCTTTGCCTCTGCTTCAGCCTTTTCCTTCTTCTTAGCTTCTGCCTCTTCTTCTTCTTTCTTTTTCTTTGCTTCAGCCTCCTCTTTTTCTTTCTTCTTCTTTGCTTCAGCTTCCTCCTTTTCCTTCTTCTTCTTAGCTTCTGCCTCTTCGTCTTCCTTCTTTTTCTTGGCTTCAGCTTCCTCCTTTTCTTTCTTTTTCTTTGCCTCAGCTTCCTCCTTTTCCTTCTTCTTCTTCACATTTGCCTCGTCTTCTTCTTCCTTCTTTTTCTTGGCTTCCGCCTCAGCCATTTCTTTCTTCTTAGCCTCAGCCTCTTCTTCTTTCTTTTTCTTTGACTCAGCCTCCTCCTTTTCTTTCTTCTTCTTTGTCTCAGCTTCCTCTTTTTCTTTCTTCTTAGCCTCAGCCTCTTCTTCTTCTTTCTTTTTCGTTGCTTCAGCTTCTTTCTCTTTCTTTTTCTTTGCCTCGTCTTCCTCCTTTTCTTTCTTCTTTTTGGCTTCGGCTTCCTCTTTTTCCTTCTTTTTCTCGGCGTCGGACTTCTCCTTTTCTTTCTTAGTTGTATCTTCTAAATCTTCTGTTTGCATTTTCTCCTTCTCTTCTATTTCTTGTGTCTCTTGTTTTTTATGTTTTTCCTTCTCAGTGCGTCCGAGATGCACAGAAGGCACGTCGACGACGCTTACCGTCGCCATGTCCGCATCGTCTTGGGTGGCGGCGGTGGCGGCCTGCGCGCTGCCGGCTTCCCCCTGTGCGAGGGGCTCCGTGCCCGCCAGCGCCCACGCCGCCTGCACCTCGACGGCCGCTTGCAGGCGCGCGGACGCGTCCGCCAGGCTGGCCACCTCCTCCATGGGCAGCGACGCCACCCCAGACAGCGACTCGGCGCTGTCCTCCGCCAGCACCGCCTCGGCCTCCGAATGCTGGCGCGCGGCGGCGAGCAGGTGCGCGCGCGGCTGCGCGGCAGCTGCGGCCAGCTCGGACGCGGCGCCCTCCGCCGCCCGCGCGGCGGCCGGCGCCTCGAAGGGCGCCAGGTCGTCGGCCACCGACAGCGTCTGCTGGGCGGCCCCCGCCGCCGCGTGGCGCTCTCCCGGCTCCCGCGCCGCCGCCGCGCGCTCCGCCGCCGGCGCCGCGATGGTCGCCAGCGACTCGGCCGCTGAGAGCGCTTGCTGGCCCTCCGCCGCCGCCAGTGCCAGCGACGTCTCTTGCAAGGCCGCCGCACGCGCCTCTGCGGGCGTTCCCGACGCCGTCAGCGACTCGGCTGCCGACAAGGCCTGTTGACCTTCGGCCGCTGCCAGCGCCAGAGCGGGCTCCCGGAGAGCTCCCGCCCGCTGGGCCTCCGGAGCGCCCGCGGCCAGCGACTCGGCAGCGGAAAGAACCTGTTGCCCTTCGGCAGCCGCTAGAGCTAGGGATGATTCCCTAAGCGCTGCTGCTCGTTCTGCAGCGGGAAGACCTGCTGTCGCCAGCGTTTCGGCAGCTGATAGTACTTGCTGTCCTTCAGCTGCAGCCAGACCTAGCGCCGATTCTCGCAAAGCCGCCGCGCGTTCCGCGGCTGGCGTGCCCGGCGCCATCGACTCGGCGGCGGAGAGCATCTGCTGTCCCTGCTTCTCCGCCAGCGCTAGGCCGGCTTCGTGGACGGCCTGCAGTCTCTGTTGTTCCGGCATCGCGCCCGTAGCCAGCGACTCCGCCACTGACAGCGCCTGCTGGCCCATGGCAGCAGCTGTGGCCAGCGCGGGCTCCAGGCCCTGCGCCGCTGCCTGCTGCGCCGTGAGCGCAGTGCCCACCGCCAGCGACTGCGCGGCGGACAGCGGCTCCTGGCCTTCTGCGGCCGCGAGGGCGAAGGCGGGCTCTCTTCCGGTGGCGGCTTTCTCGGCTGCGAACGCTTGCGCAGCCAATGTCTCTGCTGTGGACATGGCGATTTGCCCTTCCCTGGCTGCCAGTTCCAGGGCTGGCTCCAGCTGGGCGGATGCAGCGGCAGCTTCGCCTGGAGTGTGGTAGGAACTCAGGCTCTCCACCTGCAAAGAAAGAAGTGCAGCTGAATTAGAGCCTTGTATGTAAAACATAATACCAGAAAAGATAGACGTGCGGATCCAATAAATATACTGGACAGCGTTGACTAGAGTTAATAGCATGTTAGTAGGTTCATAACTGAGGATGAGAACCTTTGATCCTAATGCATTAACGATTTAATTTGTAACATTTTACAAATGCAAATTTTATCGATTTGTCCCTTATTCTTGAGACAATACCAACAGTTTCTTAGAAATAGAATAACTGCATGTCAGTAAGCACGTGTTAACAGCTTTGCTGACTTTGGGAACCATTGGGACATTGATTGGTAAGCAAAGATTACAAACGTTAGATTTTCTATGGAATATTCTTTATATGTACTCTTTATATTTTTCTCTTCATAGCATAATCTAATTTCTCTTTATCGGGTGTTGCAACGCATATAACACTTTTTGTATTGCTTAATTTTTCAAATTTATGAACATTAAGTTACCAAACTTACAGCTCTGCAATATTTATTGAGTCCCTTGGGGCAAACTGAAAGATTATATATTTCTTATGCCCGAAATCCGAAGAATGGTAATATTCGTTTACAAATGACCTGAGAATCGTCTAGAGCAGCGTGTAAGTATTACTTGGAGGAAGTCTCGAGATCTAAATCACCAATTTTCACCTATAGATGTCAATTTTACAATCCTATGATGAATTTTAAGTTTTGCGTAAAATCAGCACCATAATAGATCCACAACAGCCGTCTCCCATATTAAACGTTTTTACGATTATGTATTTTATGAAAATGTAAAATAATAATGTAAGAAAATGTAATAGAATGTTCAAGAAGATCTCATCCTGTAGATTACAGTGTTAGGGCCTTTTATTTGAGGCCTTCGGCCTGAAAATTTTAGTTTTTAAGGCCCTAAAACGCTTCGTTTAGGAGTTATTTAACGATATTGTGTCAAACATTCAGCCGAGTGTTGCGGGTCGCATTTGACATGAATATTTAGATGATTTTTTTGTACACAAATCCTTCACATTTATCAAGTCAAAGTTCAATTTGTCACGTCCCGGTGAAATTCTTTTCCTTTAGAGACCTCATTTATAAAGATTGGTTGCGTGTGAGAGCCGCAGAAGGTACGTGTACTACTGCAATAACACAGGAGAAGATGACTTGCAGGCTGAACGCACCTCCGCCAGCGAGTCAGCGTCGCGGGCGGCGGCCACGTGTTGGGCGAGCGCGCGCCCGCCGCCGGCGCTGGGCTCGGTGAGCTGCTGCGCGGCGGAGGCGAAGTCGCGGCCCTCCGACACGTCGGAGAGCGTGTGCGCCTCGCCCTCCAGCGCCTCCAGCGCCAGCGGCTGGTCCACGCGCAGCGCCGCGCGCGCCGACGCCGACACCGAGCTCGCCAGCGTCGGCAGGTCGTCCAGCAGCGTGTCCTCCGCCGTCTCGCCCCACTCCAGCGCCTGCAACGCCCGAGTTCACTTGGCGCTCAGACAAGCCCTCCTACGGAGCCCCCACTTCAAATTGGATGGGCTCAACTGTTTTTTAATGCTAAATTACTTGTAGCACTAGAGAGCTGCAAATCAGCAGCCGAAATGAAGGTCTCCCCCTCTCCGATCTTTTTTTTTCTTTCAAAAATTGACTTGCTGAATCGATCATACAAATATAAGTTATACATACCGATTCAAATATCACAACTTACTATAACCATACATTATATCAGCTTATTGCCTCGCCAGTAGTCAGGTTGGTCTCTTCAGAGATAGAATTATATTAAATCAATACAAAACATCTCCTTAGTACACAGTATTACTGGCGAGTTAACTAGTCCCTTGCCAATAAATTAAATGATTATGTTAACAATTAGATAAACATCATTCGCTGTATGTGATTCACTACTTTGAACTGCGAGTGTAATATTCATCACCTATAAAACATAGCATGTTCATCGAATTGTTGAGATGTTTATGTAATTCACTAACGAAGTAATTATAAACTTTCCAGTAATACACTTCACTAAATTATTTGTTGTACTGAATTAATATAATAGAAGAGGTCAACGCGTATGTTGCCGAAATATGAGGAATGGAAAAATAAAAGTTTTCAATTAGCTGCGAATATTTTGATTAACTGATCCACTGCGGATCAATCAGTGAAAATCATCATGTAATTTAGGCACAAATTACTTATGAAATTCGTGTATTTTCGTGTTCGTACTGTTGAGCTCTCCTTTTGGTAAAATTCCGAGGGGGGATGGGTCGTAATGTTAGCAACACTATAAAATCAAATCTGTAGTTCCATTACTGATTCAAATAAGTTTTCTATAACTCGGGAGCGAAAATGTCTAGTTTTAAAATGTTGCTAACCTCGCTTTGTTCATACTTTCATTCATCAGTCAACTATTAGCACTTCTCCCTATTTGTCACGTACAGTTTTTGACAAAATAAATCCTGACAAAATAAATCAAATTAAATAAAATTCATGAATAAATTGCACATACTAAAAATAGGCTACAAAATTATACCTACTTCAAGTTTATTCACTAATAATTCATTTATTATGTTATTCTGCCAGAAGACCAGCACAAATCTCAGAAAACCGCATAGAGTTCATGCAGATTTTCGACGAAAACAAGTGAAATCAGATGAGATGAAATGCAATATAATGTAATGAAATGAATTATAATGTAATGAAGTGAAATTAAATATAATTACTGAAATGCAATATAATGTAATGAAAAGAAATAACATAGAATGAAGCGAAATGAAGAGAATTGAAACGAAGAGACACGAATTAAAGAAAAATGAAAGGAAATCTAATGACAGTAGACATTAAAAGTAGTGCAATGAAACACATTGAAGCAATGCCACCGCGCGTGTCGCCGCCTGTCGGCGCTCACCTGCTGCTGCGCCACCTGGGCGACGGCGCGTTGCAGCTCGAGCAGCGGCTGCGCCAGCGCGCGCACGCGCTCCGCGGCCTCGGGCGCCAGCGGCGCCGCCTCGCCCTCCAGCGCCAGCACCTGCACCTGCACCAGGCCGCGCTGCGCCTCCTGGATGGCGTGCGCCAGCGTCTGCAGCTGCGACGGCTGCAGCTGCGAGCGCAGCGTCGCCATCTCCTGGGCCGGCGCCTCCAGCGCCACCTGCGGCGAGCAGCATGGAAGACGGGTCTCGGAGGAGCGAGGTTGCCAGGGACATGCAAACCCTGTGTGGCCAACTACCCGCCCACACACTCTTGTATTTCACCTGGGGATTTCACTCCCGCAGGGTAGGCACCTGAGCAATAGCTTTTTTTCTCCCTCCACCCCTGCGGATGAACAAGTATACCGTTGGATTGGTATTCGGATGCGCCGGAACGTCTTGCCGAAACGAGGTTATAGCGATTCGCGCATCTACCCATAGCCTGAATGAGGCCGTCTCGCCAGCCGGAGTCTCCAAATTTCCCGGGTTGGTACCGTAGCTGTTTACGCCCCGCACTGCATTCGGAATATGTCCTTCCTCAATACCCAACAGAGTCGGGCACTATCCTGACGAAGCCAAGAACCTAACTTGGGTAAGGGTAGTTACATCCCAGGAGGGGGGACAGAGATTCGAATACGTGTCCTCTCTACGCTCTACCTTTTCTAACGATGTATCACCAGAATCAGGGGACTCGTGTTAGATATTCTAATTTTCCGCCACGCCCACTCCATGAAGATCCACAACCCAAGGTCGTGGCCCCACCCTCCACCCGCGGGGGATTGCGAGTGACATGCGGAAGAGTGAAGAACAACGGTCCAAAAATTAGTGGCGCAACCACGATATTTCTAGGTTGAGGGCTCTTGGTGTACTGTTTAGCCGACATGATACTTGCAAAGGATATTTAATTCATGGGGAATTCACAATTTATTTGTATTCGTTAATCTATAGTTCTTTTTAACGTTTTCAGTTGAGATATTGAAATACTTACACTACTACAGAAAAATAAGTAAAAATAACATTTTGTAAATTTGCATCATAGGCGGACTTAGCTCTAAAGAGCTCCTCTCCTTAACTGGGCAAATGGAAATAATAAATTGCCATTATTTCTACGCTTACAGCACAGTAAGGTCATAGGGATAAAAAGGTTGCTGAGGTGGCCGAACAACGCGACAACCACAGTCTTACAGAAAAAGTGAGATTTTCAGTTGAACATCCATATTTAATCTTCTATCGTTTTTAAGGTTATATTAAATCAAAATATGACTAGCCGTGGATGCTTAATTTATTTGAGCAAGCCATGTTTTGTCACTAGTTGAACAACGGGTCACGTGTAGACAACAACTTATTAGTTCCGCGTCTAACACATTGGAACTTTATATGATTAGTATTTTTTTATTAAGAAATGTGTTTTTCTTTAATAAATACAGTGTTTAGTTTGTTTCCGTGTCAACACAATCAACAATACCACCATCACACGCCCCAAATGAAACCAGTTCTCTCACCTGTGCCAGCTGCTGGATGCCGGCCTGGACGTCCAAAAGCGGCTGTGCCAACGTCTGCAGCTGCGACACCCCGTCGCGTGCTGACACCTGAGCGGCACCGAGGGCCTCCAGCGGAGCGGCGGCCACCGCCTCCAGCGCCGCCACGGCCTCGCGCAACTCCAGGGCCGGCTGCGCGAGCGTCCCCAGGTGCAGCTGCGAAGCTTCCGAAGCCTGCGCGCACCAACAACTGACTAGTAGCTTTCCGCCGGGAGGAATATAATGTTAATATGAATGTGAAAGAATTGTATGTATAGTGTGAATATGATAATAATGTAAAATGATATATAATGATAATGTATAGGGAGCGGATTTTGATGATCTAAAACATCGCATAAATGATCAATAAAATTCTCTTAAAATGTTTTTAAAATGCCCTAAAAGCAAAGAAAAATGACGTAAAAAATGACCAAAACCAGTTCACATAAACAATTCTAACTGTTGGATATATTAGTGATGTAATCGAGGCTTCTTCCTTTCGTTCAAGTGAACTCAGCTTGCAAACTTTTGGGCCGTTCTTTACCAGGAAATCTCTGCCTTTAGTTATCCCGAAACTGGCCACAATGACAATGGCACTGATAGTCGTCACAGGAATCTTAGATCGCATACTCAAAATGGCAGACATTACAATTTCTGAGCGAAGAAATCAAAGAGGCTACTCAGGAATTCTTTAGAGATCATTTATTGCATCCCCTAGATATTTGTGGCAAGTATCATTAAAATTATATTAACATCGATGAAATCAGCGAAAATGTTTTAAATATGGCGGGAAAGTTAAAATAAATGACTTATTAGTAAAAATTGCCAAAAAATGCAAAAAATACTTTATAAAACTGGGTCATTTCCTGTTGTCATAACATAAAATTAAGAAATATACTAAAAGACATTGTTCTAGATTTAAAAAATGACATTTCATTAAAATACGCCGACTAATAATGTATGTTATACTATGTACGTCTATATGAATAGTGCGTGTGTATATACGTGTATGTTACTGTGAAATGATAATAAGTATGATGTGCTTTAATCGTCCGCGAACGAGCCCATCAGCCTCTTATCGCAACAAGGCTGACGGCAAACATGATTTTAATTAGTAGCATTAATTCCTTTGAAAATATTTTTTTTTTTCAAATTTCAACAAGTGAAATAATAAAATGTGTAAGAAGTAATGGTATTCAGAAAACACGTCCCAGAAGCAATATGTATTTTTTTATCTTTAGTCACACAAAAATTATTTGAAATGATCGAAGAAAAAACAAATAATGAATGTGCACAACAAATGACATAAGGGAATTAAAAAGAACTTACCATATGCATAATTTGTAGTTTTCTAGACACTGAGTATTTTTATTTTAATATATCACAAATAATATTTGTAAGTGACAAAAACATATTTCATCAATATTTAAAATAATGTGTAGTCACAGTCAAATTATTTATTACAAAAAATGCTTTTGATTACTTAACAAACATCATCAGATCTAATCCTCTCTGGCATAAGTTTCTGTATCTAAATTTCTTTTTCGATCACTTTTTAGTCTGCACAAATAACAAATATTTTAAGAAGGATGTTACAACCATTAATAAAACCGTTCAAAAAATATTTTCCGTGTGAGATCCCGTCTAACACGAAGCATTCTGAACAAGATTTAGACGCGCTTCAAACACCACAGAATCCGCTGTTTTCCTTACCGGTGAAAACGTTTAACAGAAAATGTAATGATTCATACTCTCATTACGTCTTATCAAAAGAGCCAGGGCAGATCCCGTCGTGATAGAAACACACCACCACTTGAACTGGAGAAAGACGCGCCACCGTTGAGCCACAGATTGCCCTAGGCGAACGTCATTGCTTCTCTTGATAATAGAAATGACTCTCCAATTGAAATGATTCTCGTTCTCATGGCGTCACATGAAAACAGCAAGTGCAGACCAGGACGTAATTCAAACATACAACCTTCAGCTCTGGAGCCAGACGCGCCACCGTTGCGCCACGGAGGCAGCGGCAACCACGCATCTGCTTTCTTTTACAAATGAAATGTCTCTCCATTTCAAATGACCCTAATTCACGGCGTGGAATGAAAATGATAAGCGCTGACCCCGACGTGATTCGAACACGCAACCTTCTCATCTGGAGTCCGACCGTTGCGCCACGGAGTCGGCGATAGGTTCATTCTTTCTTGTACAATTGAAATGTCTCTCCCTTTGAAATTAGCCTAATTTGCGGGTGGAATGAAAAAGGGGAGGCCTGACCCCGACGTGATTCGAACACGCAACCTTCTGATCTGGAGTCAGACGCGCTACCGTTGCGCCACGGAGTCGCCTGTATGTTTTTACTTTCTTGTACAATTGAAATGTCTCTCCTTTTGAAATGAGCCTCATTCGCGGCTGGAATGAAAATAGGGAGGCCTGACCCCGACGTGATTCGAACACGCAACCTTCTGATCTGGAGTCAGACGCGCTACCGTTGCGCTACGGAGTCGGCTGTATGTTTTTGCTTTCTTGTACAATTGAAATGTCTCTCCCTTTGAAATGAGCCTAATTCGCGGCTGGAATGAAAATAGTGAGGACTGACCCCGACATGATTTGAACACGCAACCTTCTGATCTGGAGTCAGACGCGCTACCGTTGCGCCACGGAGTCGGCTGTATGTTCTTGCTTTCTTGTACAAATGAAATGTTTCTCCTTTTGAAATTAGCCTCATTCGCGGCTGGAATGAAAATAGGGAGGCCTGACCCCGACGTGATTCGAACACGCAAACTTCTGATCTGGAGTCAGACGCGCTACCGTTGCGCCACGGAGTCGGCTGTAGGTTTTTGCTTTCTTGTACAATTGAAATGTCTCTCCCTTTGAAATTAGCCTAATTCGCGGGTGGAATGAAAAAGGGGAGGCCTGACCCCGACGTGATTCGAACACGCAACCTTCTGATCTGGAGTCAGACGCGCTACCGTTGCGCCACGGAGTCGCCTGTATGTTTTTACTTTCTTGTACAATTGAAATGTCTCTCCTTTTGAAATGAGCCTCATTCGCGGCTGGAATGAAAATAGGGAGGCCTGACCCCGACGTGATTCGAACACGCAACCTTCTGATCTGGAGTCAGACGCGCTACCGTTGCGCCACGGAGTCGGCTGTATGTTTTTGCTTTCTTGTACAAATGAAATGTCTCTCCTTTTGAAATTAGCCTCATTCGCGGCTGGAATGAAAATAGGGAGGCCTGACCCCGACGTGATTCGAACACGCAACCTTCTGATCTGGAGTCAGACGCGCTACCGTTGCGCTACGGAGTCGGCTGTATGTTTTTGCTTTCTTGTACAATTGAAATGTCTCTCCCTTTGAAATGAGCCTAATTCGCGGCTGGAATGAAAATAGTGAGGACTGACCCCGACATGATTTGAACACGCAACCTTCTGATCTGGAGTCAGACGCGCTACCGTTGCGCCACGGAGTCGGCTGTATGTTCTTGCTTTCTTGTACAAATGAAATGTTTCTCCTTTTGAAATTAGCCTCATTCGCGGCTGGAATGAAAATAGGGAGGCCTGACCCCGACGTGATTCGAACACGCAAACTTCTGATCTGGAGTCAGACGCGCTACCGTTGCGCCACGGAGTCGGCTGTAGGTTTTTGCTTTCTTGTACAATTGAAATGTCTCTCCCTTTGAAATTAGCCTAATTCGCGGGTGGAATGAAAAAGGTGAGGCCTGACCCCGACGTGATTCGAACACGCAACCTTCTGATCTGGAGTCAGACGCGCTACCGTTGCGCCACGGATGAACCTAATTCGCGGCTGGAATGAAAATAGTGAGGACTGACCCCGACGTGATTTGAACACGCAACCTTCTGATCTGGAGTCAGACGCGCTACCGTTGCGCCACGGAGTCGGCTGTATGTTTTTGCTTTCTTGTACAAATGAAATGTCTCTCCTTTTGAAATGAGCCTCATTCGCGGCTGGAATGAAAATAGCGAGGACTGACCCCGACGTGATTCGAACACGCAACCTTCTGATCTGGAGTCAGACGCGCTATCGTTGCGCCAGGGATTGTGCTTCAAGTGTGTTACTTCTCTCTTCCCTCGCAGTGCTGCCATTGGCTACGGCGTCGACAGAAACCTTATTCCTATTTTTCGAACCACATTTCCTTCTTTCTTCTGCCCACATTGTACTATTTACGACTTATCTCCGCAGGACTCTGGACTGAATTCGACATGAATCTAATATGCAGTTTCTTGATCTAGAGCTACACGTGATCTAGAGTTACACTACCGATGAGTCACTATAGCTGGACTTGTTGCTATTCTTGCACGCTGACTTACAGTGTAATAATCCGTATATTCGTGGCGTCTCGTGAAAATATTGATGGTTGATTCCGCTGTAATTCCATCGCAAACTTCCAATCTGTACTCATGGGCAACTCCATGGCACCAATGTGGTAACAGGCAGGTTTTTTCGCAAGGGTTTCTCAAGCTCAACGATTTCGGAAGTTACTGCTGTGTTCTGTCTGCCTCTAGTTGTGTACAGTCTTTCCCACTACCCATTGCCTGATGTCTTCGCGTGTATCGTAGTGATTTACAGGGTTAATAATTATTTATATAATGATATAAAAACAGTTGTTTATTGAGACAATTAATTTATTTATTTATACTTTTCATTATATATTTTTGTTTGCGCTTTATGGACGTTATTATGTAATATACTGTAATTTATATATTATTACTAGAGAGCAGAATTTATTACGATTAGAAAGTTAAATATGTACATCATTTACAAATGCTTTAAAATTACCCAAAATTTGCAGGAAAAAATTGAAAATATTTAAAATAAAAATTCATTTTTGTGTTAAAATTGTTCTACGTGAGCATTTTGTGAGCAATAAAATTTCTCGATGAGGTCTTAACCGCAGTTGAAACAAAGTTTTACCTCTAGAGAACTAAATTTACACTAGTTTGCACCACACATTACTATTTTATTACTATTTTATTATAAATCTTTATATTATTTGTATATGCAATGTTGTTTACCAGGAGCCGGTGTTCAAGTGAATACAAGTACTGTGAAGTACCCCGGAGAGGGGCTGGGTAAGGGAACTTACCACTCCTAAATCCTACAACGCGATAAAAAATGATCTGTAAAAAATATTTGTTAGTTTTCGAGTGACGTGTGGGCTCTTTGAAACATGAACAAGCACATGGTTAAAAACATTTTTTTCTTCACAAACACCTGCTTACCCTTGATTCCGAGAACGCGGTTTCGGGGAAGCAGGGAGGGGGGAAGTTTCACAATTCATGACGAAGATACGGTGGTCTCAGAA
The DNA here is from genome assembly GCA_011170035.1 of Teleogryllus occipitalis. Classification (NCBI taxonomy): domain Eukaryota; kingdom Metazoa; phylum Arthropoda; class Insecta; order Orthoptera; family Gryllidae; genus Teleogryllus; species Teleogryllus occipitalis. The sequence continues at coordinate 4,338 of BLKR01010362.1, read as the reverse complement.
GCGCGGTAGCATTACATTGCTTTCTATGAAATTATTATTATCATTATTATTACTAGCAGTAGTAGCTTAGTAGAAGTTGCAGCAACTTGCTGAATGACACTGCACAAGGCAGATTATAAATCCCGAAGGCTTCGGACTCCCGTGAAAGACTGTTACAGTGACATATATTGCAAACGCGAACGTGAAATATTCCGTTCGAAGTATAAATATATTCACATGTAATAAAATATGTAAGAAATGTGTGGTTTTTGGTAAAATAGTAATAATACCAAAATAAGTAAAATAAATGTTTTTTATTCATTCAGAAATGAGACAAAAGGACAAGATGAGAAAATGGACAAGAGGAAAAAATGAGACAAGAGGACAAAATGGGACAAGGGGTAGGGATGGCAAAACATTTTTTTAAACATGGAGGTGTTCCACCAGAAACATCGATATATTAACATCGATATTTTGCTCTCAATGTTTTCTTCACATCAATATTTTTTGCCAAAACATCGATGTTTTTTATTTTTAATAAAGCGATATCAATGTTTTGCATTATCATTACCACGCTGCGTATTTCGCTTGTGCAATCTGAGGAAGTTTGGGAGCTGCTCGCGTTATGAGTGTGTTATCGGTAGGCGTGTCATTGCCTGAATCGATAGTAGTGTTAGAAATGGCCCTCAACATATTGATAGGTCGTGAATCAGTCTCACTCCACTCTATCCAGGGAAGCCCCACAGTAACATTACACAGTACTGTAATCAAAATTGGATAGGAAAGTAGCAAGTTAGTTACTTAGTCCATATTTAAAACATCGATGTTTTAAACATCGATATTTATCTGTCGATGTTTGAATCGACATCGAAAACCCTTTAATGATGTATCGATGTTCTGGTAAAATTTGCCATCACTAACAAGGGAACAAATGGGACAAGTAGACAAATGAGACAAGACGACAAATGAGACAAAGCGACAAATGAGACAAAGCGGCAAATGAGATAAAGCGACAAATGAGACTAGGGGGCAAAATGGGACAAGGTGGACGTCGGGATAAAGTAAGACAAGGGAGAACATGATCCCAGGAGGCAACGGAAAAGAGGGACAAAGGGACAAATGGTACTAATGGGACATGGGGACAAAAGGGTCGAAATGGGGCAAAAAGGACTAGTGGGACAAAAGAGAATAGTTATCCAAAGATTTATGAGCACTTGTAAAATCTAAATCCGAGAGTACCCAAAAATACTTTTTATGTCCACTCGAGCACTTTAACGAGCATTTATGAGTTGCTATGGACGCGCTCTTAATGCGTTGTTCAGATGGTTAGTTGCTAAAGAGCTAAACGTGTGTTTACCGACGTAAATAAAGGAATTATTGAATGCAGGTATCTTGTTCGTGTAAAATATGAATTTACTTGATAATCGGTTCCTTAATTATTAGATTAGAAAATGTACTAACAAATACAATCAATGTTCAGGCAAATACTAATTATATACTATTTGGAAGAACACAGGAAGTGTAATTCTATAATTATTTTGCAGGACTCAGAGTATTCGTCATCTACTTTGTTATTTTTTCATTACTTTTGTCCTACTTTTTAAATTTGCTGTATTTTCATGAAAGAGAATTGTTTTGCAGTGAATTAGTAATAGCTGTTCTTGCAGGAATCATATACATTGTAGTTATATAACATAGCACATACCATAAATATATCCGCTGCTTCCAGTAGAGTAGGTTGCTGAATTGCAGCTATAGCGGTGTGCAGTTGGTGAACGGGTGCAGCTAGTGCTTCGAGAAGAGACTGAACCTGTGCGTCCGGCAGTAGCTTGACACTTTCTGTGTGTGCTGCTGCTGCTTGTTGAACCTGAACAGAAAGTCAAAGTCGATTCAAGTTGCATGCTTATTCATTATCTCCCTGAAGTGACGCGTTGGGTTTGGTATTTATTCACCATCAACTACATAGACAAAAAATGGAATGAATTCGATGTATGGTGCCTCCCCTCCCTCTCTGTTCTCAGCCTTCGTCAGCCCTGTCCCATCTCGTCCGACCTCATCCTGCTCCAAACCATCCTCCCAGGTTCACCCTGTGCCTCCTTCCGTCCCGCCCTAGTATCATTGCTACGATCATTGTTGCTACCACCATCGTTGCTATTAGCAGCTGTAAACAGATGCATTGTTGCATGTCCCCGACAAACTCCCAGTAACAATTGTGATCTTCTATACTCTAAGCCTACTTGCGTTATTAGAACGAATTATTTCAATAACTAATTAGAAATGCAAACGAATTAGAAATGCATTAATTTCTTGTGCTTTCAGAACTGTTTTATTTACCTTTTGTGAATTTCCTCGCTGTTTTCGAAGTATTAGCAAAAAACTGAAAGCGTGCACAGTTACATTTTGCTTTAATGGGTACGAAAGGAAGATGGAGGTAGTTTTAAGTTGTATCATATAAAGACTAACTTTTCTATTGTTTTGACGGACGCACATTTCATTGAGATTGGAACAAAACAATAGATTTGCATACAAAAATCAGAAATTGAAGATTGTTATTTATGTAATAGGGAACAATAATTTGAGAAAAGTAGTCTAAGTTATGCCCACCAAACCACTATTTTTCAGTGAAAACCACTCCTAAATCGGTTAAGCCATTCTCGAGAATACTTGACAGGCAGACAGAAAAAATCATAAAATCAATTTAATTGGGTTTATGTGATCTAAATAAACATTTAAGATTATAAAATCACAGTTACTTTAAAATATGTATACACATATATTTCAAAATATATTACATGTACTTTCGTCCTCTTACAAGCAGGTTTGAAATCTGCAATCACTAGAACAAATTGTGTGAATAGGGATGAAGAGTAAACTATTTCTGCCTAAAATTTATTACACAATATGAAAAGCAAAGTACATAACTAGTTTAAGTAAATATGAGTTAATCATGTTATAGCAATTCCAAAATTTCCATGAAGGACATACAATCCCTATGAAAGTACATTTATCACAGATCAAACAATTAATTGCATTGTAAGAATATACTAAAGCACAATAACAAATTATTATTTCGTTAAAGAATGCATTTTGATAATTTGATTTAATTTTCAATTACTTGAAATCAAGTTAAAAGAAGAGTTACATGCTACAGAAAAAGTTATCTTCGTTATTTATTTTTTCCTTCCTGGGTGAAAGAATCTAACCATTACACACAATTGACACAATACTAAACTTAAACAGGTTTAATTTGAAATATTTTCTATGTTTAGGTTCTGCATTTTAATAGCCCCTTTACATCGAACTTTTTGGCATAACCATTGAGTTTGAGAAAATTAGTTATTTAAATTATTCATACCTGAGCGATAAACATATGTAGTTGGCGGACAGGAGCCGCAATAGTTTTGAGCAATTCCACATCTGTACGTTCTGACATAGGCTCCAATCCAGCTTCAAGAACTTGTTGGTGAACTTGGGCAAGTGCTGACTGAAGTTCTTGTACAGGAGCCGCTAAAGTATGCAGCTGAGACATTGTAGTGCGTTCTGACAGGTCTTCTGCTCTCGCCTCCATCATCTATGCACATAAGAAGTAAATTACTTTGAGAGATGCGTGAGATTAGAATATAATACATTACAAACACTTTTTAAATTTTATTTTACGTCAAAAACAGTAAAAAGTGTGTGTAACGAGCTACGGGGAGAAGTGTATTCTGTGCACGTTTTCGTAATTCTGGGATCCCTATTAAATATTAGAATATGATTGGTTATTCAAAATATTTTCAGAAATATCACGTTTAATATTATCCTATTAAAACACGTTAAAACATATGCTTCTTAGATTATTTAAATTTTCAATTGAATAAACTCAGGTATAGTTTCTTCAGTTATGATGTATTATTTTTGACATGTATGTATATGTAGTAAGTGATACAGACCGTACGAACTTTGCGCGAGACATGATGAGTTCAGTTTTACGTAAGGTTTGGGAATTTTCATCTTATGGTTCTGGTATGGAACACTAGTGTTATAGCTTTGGCAATGACAAATCAAAAGAAAACGGCCATAAATAATATATCTTAACACTGACAATTTAATTTATAGCTTTGTTTAAGTGCCAACCATAAAATTACTACATTGCTTATGATTAATATTAAATAAACGCAAAATCAATGAATCTCACCCAATTATTTCCTAAAACAATTTTCTGAAATTATCTCAGAGCAAGAAACACAAAGATGAATTACCTTAACTGGAATTAGTACCATTTAATTGAAAGGTATCTTGTCAATTAAAAATCAAATAACAAATTTGTGGGACAGAATGGAGCTTACATTAAATTATTACGTGTATTATTTTTCATTT